>PVIH01014751.1:0-52456 GCA_004025045.1 Sigmodon hispidus
GAAACTGTATGGGAAGTGGGGGAAGCTGTATGGGAAGTGGGGGGAAGTGGGGGAAGCTGTATGGGAAGTCGGGGAAGCTGTATGGGAAGTAGGGGAAGATGTATGGGAAATAGGAAGTCTTTTGGAATGTTAACATAGATGATGGTAATATTCCTGAGTAGAATTCCAACAGCTCAGGAAACGGAATAAGAACTGACTGTCAAGATGCACTGCAGTTCCAAAGCTTCTGCACAGTACAGGGAACAATCAATAACGTGGGGATACCCCACCCACAGAATGGAAGGAAAGCACTGATGACCATGCATGCCATATGGGGCATCAAAGAACCTAACACAGCCAAGTCAGCATCAAAAATGAGTGATACGAATGCAAAAGAAGTAAAAATGGGTAATAAGTATATGAGAATATTTATCATGGGATTCAATCTCACCCCAATTAGAAGGGCTATTATAAAAAATAAGAAAATAAGTGATTAAAAGATGACACATTAGAAAAATGTAGAAATGAGAAACTATACACCTTTGTTTAGAAGGCTAAGTTAATATGGAGAGCAGCTGGGGCTTTCTCAAAAAATATAGAAATAGAATGATTCAGCCATATAATTCCAGTGTATTACCCAAAGGGAAAGAAATCAGCAGACAAAGGCAGATAGATATATATATGTCCACTGTGGCACTCTTTACAGAAGCCATGATGTGAAATCAGCCTGTGTGGAAATATATTACATATTTAATAAAACCTAAATATTGGGGAAAGGGCACCCAGTCAAATCCTAGGCAGATAGCTCAGGAAATGCTTAAACCTTGAATACAAAGATAAACAGCTGAGCCAGCCACACATACCTTTAATCCCAGCATGGGGAGAGCCGGGAGTAGTGACCTACACCCTTTATCCCAGAACTCCAGAGACAGAACTTCTTCTTTTTCTGTGAGTTCAAGGCTACATGCCTTTAATCCTAACCTGGATGGGTATATAAGGGCTTATAAAAACCCAGAGAGGACAGAGCGACTGGCAGAAGCAACCAGGAGCAAGGCTGAGGAAGTTGCAAGGCAGCTGGATGAGAACTGACTGTAGTGCTTCCTCTCTCTGATATTTCAGCCTTTCCCCAATATTTGGCTCCGAGTCTCATTTGTGATACTACAAGCCTGGGTTCCTGTGCCTGTTTGGAAAAGATTGGCCTGTGGGCATGTTTGTGAAGCACTTCTTGATTAATGACTGATGAGACAGGGACAAGCCCTGCTGTGGGTAGTACTACCTACCCCTGGGCATATGGTTCTAGGTTATAAAAAGAAACCAGCCCGTAAGGCAGCTTTTCTCCATGACCTGTGCTTTCAGGTCCTGCCCCCAGGTTCCTGCCTCTAGGTTTCTGCCTCCAGGTTTCTGCTTGCTAGCCTCTCCGATGGACTGCAGCCTGCAATCCAAAATCTTTTCTCCTGGCTAAACTGGTTTTGGTCAGAGTGGTCTATCGCAGAGCAGAAAGTGAAGTAGGACAGCTCCTATGGCTAGCTGAAGAAAAAGAAAATGTAATAAACCCATATGATAGAGCTTATGGTAAAGAAGATTTCAATCATGTAATCCACAAGAAAATGCATCAAAATAAAGACTATCATAGTAAGCAAAATAAGCCTGTCACTGAAAAGAAAGTAGTGCATGTTTTTTAATCTTTCTCTAATGGTTTGAAAAAGATAAATGGGGGAAGAGTTGCACCATACCAAGGTAATTGAAGAAAGTACAAATTGTAGTATTGTTAGGAAGCCAAGTTGAATTCTGGAAAGTTCTTTCATGTGATCTTTTTGTGACTTTTCATTCTCTGGACATGTTCAGAGGAGGGTGTACTTTTCACCAGAATTTTAATTTGACTCCAGTATTGCTGCTTTCATGCTATCTTGATGAGGAAGCTTGAGAATAGAGAATAAATGGTGACACAATGCTCCCAGATTTAGCCAGCTGCCCAAATAAACAAAACTGAATCATGTGTGACTAGGTGAGGATCATGCAGTCTGTGACCATGGTTGAAGACAGGACCATCATCTCAGCCCAGTCCGCAGCTCTGGGAGTTCACCTCTGCCGAGTCTATTTTCCTTGTAATGTATTTCCTTTTGCAACCAACAACTGGCTACTTCTTGAGAAAATGCTTCTCTCCCCTGTGAGTTAATGCTAAATGTCAACTTGACAGAATCTAGATTCTCCTGTGAGATGGAGCTTTGGGCTTGCCTGTGGGGGGGTTATCTGTATTGTGCTAACTGAGAAGAAAATGCCAGCCCACTGTGGGTGGCATCATTTTAGGGGCTGGAACCTGAACTGGATGAAAAGGCTTGAGGAAGCTGAGAACCTGCCTTCACTGTCCTTTTCTCTCAGCTGTGGACGTATGACTTTGTACATAATGTGACATCTCTCTAGGCTGTTGTTCGGCAGCGTCCTTGCCATGGAGACCTTATAGCTCAGGACTTCAAGCTCTATAAGCTTTCTCCCTTCAGTTGCTTCTGTCAGAATATTTTCTCACAGCCACAGGAAGACAGAATAAGACACCTTCCTCCAAAATTCCCAGAGATAGACAAGCCTCTCCCTGACATCTGTACATGGTTTGTGATCTGCAGAGAATAATTAAAGGTAATGGGGTGTGTTTCCTGGTCACAGGATTTGCACTAGAAATTTCGCTGAGTAATTATGGCATTGTTTAATGTTGGCTACAGCATTGGGTGGGACTTAGAATCCCTCCTCCTATTCCAGCGAAAAAGATGACAGAAGGCCCATCACCACCTTTCCTGAGTTTACATAGCTGTGAAAGATCAGAGCTGAGGTTTGATTTGCTTCCAGGATTCCCAGGACTCCCTCCTGCCCTTTTTATATATGCCTAATAAGAAGTCCTTACAACCCCAAGCACAGGAGTGGGCTACTCCTTAGGACCTCTTTCCTCCTGTGGTCCCAGTCATCATTCAGTCTTTATGCACCAGCCATGATGTCTAGCCAACTAGCTAGTTTGGAACCATCCTGGGTTACATAGAGAGACTATTTAAACAAAAATTGACAGCCTAAAGCAAACTGCAATTTTCTAAAGTGAAAGTGCTTTGCAACATCTGACTCTAGTGGACCCTTCAGCCTTTAAGTTTTGCATTTTATGTCTGTGTGTTTAAAGTTCCCTGACTTCTTTTTATACTGTGTCTGTTTGTAACTTCACTGCTTATGTGTTTATTAATTACCTATCTATCAGTTAATCTTCTTATCTCTTATTCTGTGTAGCTTGTATATCAAAGAAGACTGAAACCCCAGGAAAGACAGTATCACCACTTCCTCCTCCACAGCCCACAGTGCTGACCTCTAAGGTGCTTCACACACAGTTACTGGGTAAATGTTCCCTCCATGGTAGAGAGGCATGAGTAGAAGGTGGACATGTACAAAAGGGCAGAATATCTACACAGAGATGCCTCCTAGCTTTTCATGACTGTTCTAGGCAATAATGCTCATGTGATTTATGGCACTGTCGAAGTGCTAGTGGCTTTTGCTTGTAATTTCAGATGAAGTGAAGACATATACTAAAGAAAATGACCCACAAAAGTGAAAAGCTTTGACTCAGGTTTGACTCATATTTGCCAGATGTAAAACTCAAGACATTCAAGAATCAACTCCTGTTCTTTCCTTATCTCTGAGATACTTCTGCAGGAAATTCCTGTGTTCTTAATTACAACTATTTTTTTTTGTTGACAAGGATCATAATATAAAGCCATTTTCATTTCTAAAATTTAGGGTTAGCTCTAATGGAAGCAATACAACCCAACAAAGGACTTCATTTCAGAGAGAGGAACTTGCCTGGGGTTAGCACTTTCTGCAAGACATTTCCAAGCCTTGGCCCTCCCCTTTACTCAGCTGCCTTCCAACCACAGAGTTAGGGCAACACATGCCTTCTCATTTCTATCTGATCTGAAAACCACAAATCCTTTTAAGATCTTAAAATATGGGTTGAAATAGAATGTGTTGTTCTAGTTTATTTTACTTTATTTTGTGTGTGAGTGTATGTGTGTCTGTGTGTGTGTGTCTATGTCTGTGTGTGAGTGTGTGTGTGTGAGTGTGTGTGTGTCTGTCTGTGTGTCTGTCTGTGTGTGTATGTGTATCTGTGTGTGTTTGTGTGTCTGTCTGTGTGTTTGTGTCTGTCTGTCTGTGTGTGTATGTGTGTGTATGAGTGTCTGTGTGTGTCTGTGTGTGTGTTTGTGTGTGTATGAGTGTCTGTGTGTGTGTATGTGTGTGTATGTGTGTATGAGTGTTTGTGTGTATTTGTGTGTGTATGTGTGTATGTGTGTGTATGTGTGTTTGTGTGTGTATGAGTGTCTGTGTGTGTCTGTGTGTGTGTCTGTCTGTGTGTATGTGTGTTTGTGTGTGTGTTTGAGTGTCTGTGTGTGTGTATGTGTGTGTGTGTTTGAGTGTCTGTGTGTGTGTCTGTGTGTGTGTATGTGTGTCTGTGTGTCTGTCTGCTTGTGTATGTGTGTTTGTGTGTGTATGAGTGTCTGTGTGTGTATATGTGTCTCTGTGTGTGTTTGTGTGTATGTGTGTCTGTGTGTGTCTGTGTGTTTGTGTGTGTATGAGTGTCTGTGTGTGTATGTGTGTCTGTGTGTGTTTGTGTGTGTATGTGTGTCTGTGTATGTATGTGTGTCTGTGTGTGTGTGTATGTGTGTCTGTGTGTGTATGTGTGTGTGTCTGTGTGTTTATGTGTGTTTGTGTGTGTATGAGTGTCTGTGTGTGTGTGTCTGTGTGTGTGTGTTTGTGTGGAGAGCATGACAAACACTGTTCTAGAGCTGGATCTTGGCAGGAGCAAAAATTATGGTGACTCCTGGGTGGAGGAGATAACCAGGAAGGGCTTGCCTTGTGTCAGGTCCAAAGGAAACTCTAAGTCCCAAACTCCAAGAGGCAGTCTAAATATCCACAAATGAGCTCAACCTCTCTCTGGTGGTGAGATAAAAATCCAAGATTCCTCAGAAACTTGTGAACTGATACCAGTCTGCCAAAAGAAGTCATTTTCTTTACGTCGGGTCGAAGGGATAAATGACTATCTGTGTGTATGTTAGCATCCCAAACCACAACTACCTGTTACCCGTCCGTCACAGTCCATGTTAGTAAGTATCCTGGCCCTCTGGCCCTTCTCACTCCTTTCCTGCTATGAACTCCCCGACTCATGCCCATGCCACTCAGCTTCTCATTCTCCTTATAACCCTGCTATTGTGTCCTCTCTCTCTCCCTTCCTGAGAGAATCCTGCTCTAAATACAGAGAGGAACCTGGCTGTTCCTGTTGGCTATTTTTCTCACAGTTGTAGCATTCTGCTTCACAGGCATAGTTCAGTTCCAGTCCTGCTCTTTAGTCAACACACTGCTCCACACATCAGGCATCAGCTTCCTCCCATCTGCCACAGGGGCATGGTCACTTCATTTACATGGTCTCTTAGTTTGTCATCACTGTTGGCTTGGACCAGGAGGCAAACATGGAGAACACTGGAAACCCAGAACAAGTGATTTTCCTACAAGAAGGAATTCCTCTCCCTTTGTGTTGTCTTCCAGGCTTCTGCCTTGCATCATAGGGTCAGGGAGTCTTTCCCCAGAAGCCCATTTCATTTGCCTCAAACAGAAATAACAAGTATAGTAAAGGATTGAGACCCCAGGGAATGGAATCTTTTAGCCTGGAGAAAGGCAAGTTAAGAGTCTAACTTTAGAATGGGCTAGAGGAAACCTTTCCAAAATCTTAGGAGATTAGAGAGGCATAGCCTGGGGCTTTAGGCTGATGTTACTCAGAGATGCAGGGTGGTCACTGCCTGGAGCTGCAAACTATGGTTGAACTTAAGCAAGTATCACAACAATGGTTCCTGGGCCTTGAATTTTGGTCTCAGCTGTGTGTAGACAGAAAATGCTAGGGGCATAGTTATAGCACTAGAGTGTAGGTGTGCAGTGAGAACCTTCCCTAGGGATTGGATTCTATTCTATTTCATCCTCACCATCCATGATTGCAGCAAGCAAAGATTCATCTAACTCTTCTTTTTCTATCAGTTTTCATTTTTGTAGATTATCCTCACATGTTCTTAAATGTTATTTCTCTAGCTAAATTTATTTTAATTTAAATATTTCCAGAGTGACTGTAAGTTAACAAACAGAAATGTTGGCAGGATCATAGAGTTCTTCCTACTTTGTTATTGCTTATAGAGGCCTGGAGTATTGTCTTAAGGTTTTTATTCCTTTCAACAAATACCATGATTATAGCAATATGGGGAGGAAAGGGGTTTATTTGGCTAATGTGTGGGACCCACTCTTTCACTGAAGGAAGTCAGGTCAGAAATTCAAGTAGAAATTCTGGAGGCAGAAACTGAAGCAGAGACTGAAGGGATGTGGCTTATTGGCTTGCTTTCCATGGCTTTTCTAAGTTTGCTTTCTTATACCATCCAGGACCACCACGATGAACTGTGCACAGGAGCTGGCTCTCCCACATTAATCATTAATCAAAGAAATGCCCCCACAGATTTGCCAACAGGCTAATCTGGTAAAGGCATTTTCTCAAGTGGGGTTCCTCTTCCCAAATGACCCTAGTTTGTTCAAGCTAATCAAAAAACCAACCAGGAAATCTACTATGCTGCCTGGGGAAGTGCTTGCTACACATTTGGGAATTTGTTGAGGACAGATTATTTGAAACTGGTTAGAGTAAAGGGGTTTACAATGGTGACATTGGATAATGCTATACATTGGGGCTCCCCAGCTTTTGGGAGAGCCAGATTACTAGAACATTATGGTATAAATTTGTGTAAGACATATGTTTAAATTAAACAATATAGTACTAGAAAGATGGCTCAGCATTTAAGAGCACTGACTATTGCAGAGGACTGAGGTTCAGTTTCCAACACCTACATATTGGCTCACAACCACCTAGTTCAGTTCCAGAAGACTGGATACCTTCTTCGGGTTTCCAAGGGCATGAGGAATCTACACAGTTCACTAATATACATTCAGGCAAGAACTCATGCACACAAAACATAAACATAAACTCATGCACTCATAAACACATTTACAGATAAGCTAAAACTGTAACAGTTAAATGGTGGTATTTTACTTTTTTTTTAGTTTGGGAAGGATAGCTACACATGTGCACACATATATGTAATTATATTTAATAAAATGATATACAATATTTTAAAACACATGCGCAAACCATCATTTTATATCTATTTATGTTATAAAATGTATTTTTTGCATGTAAATGATGGAGATTTCTTTGAACAAGTGAGTTCATTGGCATTGCTTTCCCTACATGTCTTGGTTCTTTTTCTGTCACTGTAGCAAATTACTAGCTGCTGGATGATTTATAAAGAAAGGTTTCTTTCCTCTCTTGGTCCTGGAGGCTGAGCAGTCCAAAGGCACATACAGTAATATTGGTGTACCAGCTTCTTGGGAAAATTTCAAGCAGTTTTGGCTTATGACAGTTGCAAGCCAGTACTGGAGAAGGGTGTAGGGTTCATTACCCTGACAACCAATCCATTCCTGCAAGTACAGAATTTGTTTAGGAGCTTCATTCCAGGACTCAGATGCATCCTGAGAGCCCCATCTCCCAGCACATGGACAAAGCTTCAGCCTGAGTTTTGGTGGAGATATTCAAACCAGGTGCTACTTGACAAGAAATTTCCCTATGAGGAATTGTCACCAGACAGTTGTGTATTCTGTCTTCATAAATGTGCTCATGTTGAGCATACTCATGTGTCTCTGTTTAGAAAGTAGTTCCTTATCTAGACTAGCCCCACAGTTCAGACCTTCCTGCGGCTGCTTACCTGTACCCGCAATCCCAAAGTCCCAAAGAAACAGAATTTCATGCTGTTTGGTCTATGAATCGGGCATATTGCTAGCTAGTTCTTTCGTCTTAATTCAACCCATTTCCATTAATGGGTTCTGCTACATGGCCTGTGGTTCTCCTGTGCTACTTTACATGTCGATTCTTGGGTGGCTGGATTGTGTCTCCCCTGTCTCTGCCCTTCTTCCCCTATCTATGTTCAGTTTCCCCACCTACTTCTAAGGTGCCTGCCATAGGCCAAAACAGACTCATTACTCACAGCATGAAGACATCCCACATCATGTCTGAGTTAAGACCTTCCTTCCCTTAGACTGTTAGTGGCCATTTAGACAAAGGAAAGCTGTGCCCTTTCCCGATACATAATTACTAGAATAACACAGTCTGTCTCTGTGAATGCATGATGGGAAATGCTGAAGAAGAAATGAGGCCTCTGAGAATCAGCACTCCTTTCTATTCGAAAGGAGAGGCAGGGGTAAGAACAAGGGAAAGGGACTCCTTGGGGTCTGAAAGCACAGTGGGAGCTGGTAAAACTGGAGAAAGTTGCTAGCAGAACATGAAGGACAATTTTAAGCTGGTCCTCCGCAGATGAGAGCTTCAGCAGAACCTCAGAGTTCAAGCAGAAGCAAAAAGACTCAACTCTGGGCAGCAGCAGGTGTTCAGGAAGGTTCAAAATGGCTTTCTCTCACTCATTCAATGCTTTCTCTAAGTGGCTATTTCCAGAGCACGTGAGAATATAGTAACACACAAGAAGTTTAAGTTTCCATGCAGTGGACATAGGGAAGCACATTTCTGATGCCATCACTTTCAGATGAGCTCTGGACATAGATTATACCATACTGTTTTCACCTTAAGCTTCTCAGTGCCTGGAGTTGTAGCTGGCAGGAAGTGAGCTTTGCTTCATGTTATTTTATTTTGTTTTGTTTGAGACAGAGTTTCTCTGTGAAGCGTTAGTGCCTGTCCTGGAACTCACTCTGTAAACCAGGCTGGCCCTGAACTCAGAGATCCACCTGCCACTGCCTCCTGAAATTAGAGGCATGCACTACTGCCACCCGGCTTCATGTTCATTTAAGGGGCTGATTTCCAATTCCCTGTAGAATAAGCCCTTCTGCTATTGGAAGATGGGAGAGTAGGACATAGATGCATATAGATTTTGATATCATATGTTGGATATGCTGTGAGTGACTTTGATTTTGTTTAATTAGAAAGGGGGCATGGAGAACTATCCTGTAACATGAGTGGAAGTTGTAGTCCAATGTAGACTGTAGCTTAGAGCAAAGCTAGTCCCAAAGTCCCTAGTATATTACCTAGCCCACATGATGCTTAAGATGAGTGTAAATGTCCCTCCTGTCTCAGAGAGCCATCTCAGAAAAATGGCACTTGCTAGTGGGTAGGGCTTTATATGGCTAGTATTTAAAAAAAAGTCAGACATTGTATCAGTCAACCTGTGAGTCTGTGCAGAGGCCTCATCCTGGGGCTCTCCACATGCTTTATAGATTCATTGTACAATAACAGGAGAATGCTGAACAAAACCTGCTGAAGTTCAGTGGCAATGGATCCTTACATTTTTGTAAACTGTGGGGGGATGTATTCCATATGTTGAATCAGGAATGCATACCTTGCGTGCATATAGAAGGGTGACTTCTGGAAGCCCCTTCTTTTGCCTCGAGGCCTTAAACATCTGATCAAGGTTAAATGAACTGATTGGACCTTTCATAGTAGATTTGGAATTTTTTTCTTTTAAAAATCTTGCCAGTAGCTATTTCTCTCTTAGAGGTTAATGACTCTTTGTTTTGACTGCAACTCTTTGGATGGCTAACCTCACCATTCCAGTTTATTCGTCAATGCTGAATAAATATTTATTTTCTACTCACTCACTCACTGATCTTGTCCTTGGTGTCTGATGCTACAATACGGAGATATAGGTCACTCAATTGCTATCTTTCTGTGTGGTGAGGAAGAAAGGCATGCAAGTCAATTTGCTCACTAAATGTATCCAGCACAGTCCTTAGTTATGCACAAAGTGAACTCTGGAAGCAGGGAGCGGGGAGCAGAGCAGCCATTTCAGGGACTGGAAACTGATGTAACATTGAATTAAAACTTGAACCAAGCCCCTCAGAGGACCAGACTCTTCACTGAGTGAGTTCTCTAAGGTATTGAACTAAAAGCCCATAATGCCATTTTGTGAAACCCTTGTAAGTTAGGCAGGGGTTTCAGGTGTGTATAGCTGTTGCATTTTTGTTCTGAATTCTTTTGCAATGGCGTGTGTCTTAGAAAGCCTGCCCTTAAAGTAGAGCCAGGCCTAGCAACTTCATGGGAAGAATGTATGTAGAGCTGTATGCATTGTAAGTAAAACCTCCAGTAAGTCTTGGCAGTAATGAAACTCCAGCTTTATTAATTGCTTCACCACCAGTGAGTCTCAGTGGGCACACTGTTCAAGAGTGAAGTTCCGGGAGCAGATGCTCCAGGGGCAGGAAGAAGCCCTGTAGGAGCAGGTCACACTGAGCCAGGAGAAGGACAGGAAAAATCCTCAAATAAAGATGAAATTAAGAGAGGGTTGGTTTAGGTAGAATTTTTCCACATTCACTTAAAATTAAAAAAAAAAAAAGACTACTTTCAGAGTTCTTAGAACAACCCAAAGATGTCCTCACTGAGTTCCTCAAATATGTTTGTGTACTCTATGTTATACTTGACATAGGGAAGAATCTTAAGTTGGTTAGGTAAAGAAAATGTCTATCTAGAATACTGATAAGGAAGAGCAGTGTGCTAGAGGGGGATCTGCCATTTTGTGTTTGTGAATGTGATCTGTCTTTTCTGATGTCCAATTCACTATTCTGTAAATGAAAATGTCAGTTCCTATTCTACAGGTTTGAGATAAAATATGTGAAGTTCCACCACCAGGTATGGATATAGTAAATGTTCATTAAACAATGAGTGTTTTTACTGCTTCATTTAGTAAAAAAGGTGTACTCTCAGAAAGTCATAGACAACTCCAAGAAGATATTTCTATAAAGCCATCTGATATGGACTGCTATACATTGATCAATCCTATATACACAAAAAACTAGAATAAAAGCACTCATTAAAAGATGACTGTCAGTTTGCTTTCAGTCCATATCAGCTATAATTTAATAGCACCTAGAACAACAGAAGTTTTACTTTTAGAGGTAGCTATAGATGAATATTTAGAGTGTCCTCTAAGATTTAGGGAAGTGCTTAAGGTGGGTCTGTTTCTCTCTTTATAAAACCACTAGTCCTCTGTGACCTTTTATAACCCTAATCACTTTCCAGTGGCTCCACCTCTCAAACCCAGTAATGTCATAAGGTATAGCTGACATTAATGATTACTGAAATTGCAAAATCAAGCTCTTTGTGTTTAGTCCAAGTGCTACTAGAAGTCATTGAGGGAAGATGTCCCATCAAGCCCAAAGGCAACTTTGAGCCTGATGAAGGCTGTATAGGCCAAAACAAAGCAAATAGTTTCTACTCCTATAAAAAGAACTTACCTGACAGCCATAAGAATATCTAGGTCTAGGTGTCTGACCTTTAAACATGACATGATATTATGGTCTACAAATGTGTTGGGCCATGTTCAGAGCTGACATGTGGCAGCCTGATTTGGGGTACACCTGGTCTAGGCTAACACTAGGGGAATAAACAATCCAAGAAGCCCACGATCTGAGACATCGAGCTTCCAAGATCAGAACAGAAAATGAGCAATTATCAAGAGTGTACAGCAAGGGCCTGCTACAGCTCATAGAGTCTATCCCTGCAGAACCTGTCTTTAGAGAGCTCATTTCAGCCCCACTGGACCCAGCACAGATCAGATTCTCCCCATTGATACCACAAAGAGTGATGTCACAGGTAAAGAAACAAACAACACCTGGCATTGTTGGGAAGTTGGCTTCAGCACCGAGCAATCGAGCAATCGGGTGTAAGTCTGTGTGTGGGTGCTCAGACAAGAATTGAGCCCCTGCCCCCGTGTCTGCTGTAGGAACAATGCCCCATCATCATGGGGATCTGGGTTCAGCAGCAGCTGAGGAGCCTTGCTCTGTGCTGCAGGCTAAGATTACTCTTAACTGTACTCCAGGTGCGAGGCTGACGAATCAACTTTCCATCCACAAGCCTGTGATATTGTGAAATGAAACCCATTCTGCTCAAACACTTAAGGGCCGTGTTGTTCCCATTCACATTCTGCGATAGGATTTCACTCACCTTTATTAAGTTTGCAATATTCCAGTCCTACATGAAAGAGCCATTGTTTTTGCTGTTAGAAAAATAAAGTCTTTGAGGAGTAGAAGACTTTGATAAGAAATTCTGCCTGTGGATAAAGAGGGTGTTGGGATTTTTGATGTCTGTTTAACTGAAGCCAGGGCTGCTCAAGCTTGCCTGGAAGTCTAGGCCACCACACAGGCAGCCACTGGCTCTACAGCAAAGTAGAGATTTCTGCTCTGTTTGCTAAATGGGGTGTTACTTTACAGTATACCAGTTTGAAGCATTTTTTTCTCCAGAGGCAATGGCCCTCATGTGTGCCATCAGGATTTCAGCCTAGATTCCTCAACCATCAGAGAAATCAAACTCTCTCTCTCTCTCTCTCTCTCTCTCTCTCTCTCTCTCTCTCTCTCTCTCTGTGTGTGTGTGTGTGTGTGTGTGTGTGTGTGTGTGTGTGTGTAATATATTGCCACTGAATTCATTAGGGGATTCTCATGAAAGAATAGAGTCCAAGGATATTTTAAAATGAAATTTCAATGCAGCCTGGATTTATAGGCTGGTCTGGGATTTTCTGGTTAATTAGCAGAACTCATTTAAGGAGATAGACAAAATTAAAGGTGTGTGAATGTGTGTGTACATATGATGTCTATGTTGGTGTGCGTATGATTGCATGCACATTTCTGTATATGAAATTAGTAATATGCATTCATTAAAAACAAGGTGCAATCTCAGATATCTGTTCTTATCACCTTATTTGAGACAAGATCTGTTGATTCAGGCTGGAAATACCAGGCTAGTTCATCTGAGACTCCTAGTATCTTCCTGTCTTTCTCTGTACTATGCATCCTGGGATTACAGACACTGGTTCTACACATCCAGCCTTTATGCATATTCTGGATACTTGAACTCAGGTCCTCATGCTTGCATTACAATAGCTTTTACCCATTGAGCTGTATCTGAAACCCTAAAAGAAAAGATCAAAGGCACCAGGAGATAAATACCTGAAACTAAAACTTAGTGAGTATCTACATCAGCTGTGCCTCATGTTAAGACTTCACACTGTATGTGAAGCTATGTGTGTGAAACATTGAGTGTGAAAGTCTGTGCATAAAGCCTGTGTGTGAAAGCCTGTCTATAAAACAGTGTATTTAAAAGCCTGAATATGAGACCTTAGATGTGAAAGCCTGCATGTGAAAGTCTATGTGTAAAGCCCTACATGGGGAAGACTACAATGCCTTCATATGAAATACAATGTGTAAAAGCCAACAGGTCAAAGTCTGTGTGAGAAACTCTGTGTGAAAACCTGTGTGTGGAAGCCTGTGTGTAAAATCCTGCACGGGGAAGCTTGGTGTAGAAAATCCCATATGTAAAAGTCTGTGCATAAGAACATAAAGGAAGAAGAAAGAGTGACTGGGAGAAGTGGGAGGGGGAAGGGAGTTTGAACAAGGGGATACATGGATTAAAAATATGACTTTATTCATAATAATAAAAAAAGAACCTGTTTGTCAAATCCTGCATGTGAAAGTCTGTGTGGAAATCCTGCCCGTGAAAGCCTTTATGTGAAACTCTATGTGGAAAAGACAGAATGTGAGAGCCTGTGCTTTACTCCTCAGGCCCTGATATGCTGAAATCTAGCTTCTGAATGATAGTTTTATAAACAGGACCTTGGGAGATAACTGGATCCTTGGAATAGAAATATTACAGAGTAAATTAACAAACTGTAAAAGATACTAAGAGCATTTGTGTCCCTTCCACTAAGCAAAGCCACCATGAGAAGATGTCATTTCTCAAGAACTAAACCTTCACTGGATAGAACAAATGTGTCCAGTAGCAGTTTGGTATTGAGTGCCTAGGTCTACAACTGCAGCAACCACATTGTATAAAACTGACTTGTCTGTAGCACTTTGTTATAGCAGCCAGAATAAGTTAAACATATAAAGCTCTGCTTCAGCTCTCCAATACCCTTCTCTTAAAGGTTGTGGGCTGTGTTTTAGAGTTGTCAGAATCTCTTTACAAAGATAGTGTAAGGTTTGAATCTAGAATAGTTAGTTGATTCATAGAATTCACAGTTTTGCCCTCCAGGTTTCCTACATCACTAACACATCATTTCATTTTGTTAGGACAAAGAAGAAAGCTTGGGGGCTATGAATGAAAGGAATGAAGAGGGCTACAAACAAAATGAAAAATAAAACCAAAAATGGGAATTTGTTCCCTTGAAACATCTATGAGTAACCCATAAAGACTATGTGAGATAAACCTCATTAGCTGGTACTTAGGATACATGGAATGTTCCACAAAACATCTTTCTTGACCTTGACGACAGAGGTATATGGACACAGCTTGTGGATATCTGTTAGCCTGTGTTTCTCTGCCATATAGAGTTTTTTTCTATAATCAGTCCATTCAAACAAGTTTTAAAGTCAATGGAGAGGAATAGAGCTGGGTAAGCTCTGAGATTGCAAAGGGAATATGCTTCAAGGTCTTCATACTTTATATAATCAGTATTTCTGATCCAGTGGAGAATCTTACAGCAGTCATCCTACAGCCCTGTGGATCATTAACTCCACATTAACCTCACATTTCTGCTTTGTGGTTCTTTGAAAGAAAATGGTCTCCAAAGGGAGTGGCAAAACTAGAAGTTGTGGTTTTGTTGCAATAGGTGTGGCTTTGTTGGAGGAAGTGTGTCACTAGGGAGGCAGTATTTGAGATCTCATATATGCTCATGCCAAGCCAGTGTTTCAGACTACTTTATGTTGCCTGCAAATCAAGATGTTGGGCACTCAGTTACTTCCCCAGCATCATGTCTACCTTCACACTGTTATTTTGTATTATGATGCTAATTGACAAAACCTCTAAAAAGGTCAGCCACCCAAATTAAATGTTGTTTTCTTTATAAGAGTTGACATGGTCATGGTGTCTTTTCACAGCAATAGAAACCCTCAGACATGCTTGCTTAAAGCAAGTTCAGGAATGCATTCAGAGGGATAGTTCTCAATATTTCTCAGACCAACAGAACCATACTAGCCTTGACAAAATTTATGACAGTGTAGTCCAAGCCTCACTTTGTATTGACAGGAAAACTCTATGTTATAATTCAGTGCAGTCTCCTGAACCCTTTTGCTTTGTATTTTCATCTCACTCAATCCAGCTGCCATACAGCAGACTAAATTGTGACTCCTTAACACCTTCCAGGAACCATCCTTCTGAACACTTTTGCCTAATCCTGACCATTCTGGCATAAGACCTTGGTCTTACTTGCTGTCTTTACATGTCTGGTTCTTCTGTCTCTGGAATTATTATTAAGACAATCTCTCTCCTGAGATCTCAGCATAAGGACCACCACCTTTAGAAACTCTTGGGTGACAGCCCTACTCTTTCCACACCTACTCTAGGTTATCTTCTAAAACTTTTTGGTTCAGGAACTGAAATAAAGCAACAACTCTTTACTTTATGGTTTAAGAAACACCCCCTCATTTGGTTTAGACTCTCAATTGGAGTTTCTGTGTTATGTCAGCAAATACACAACCTGGTTGTTAACATTCTGCTTAGCTTTGTGACTCCCTGGAATCACTTTTGTGCTCCTCTATTGTATGCTTGCTTTTGAAAATAATACAATATCCATTTAATGGAGATGGAGCAGAAGAGTTGCTGCATTCTGAATGCATGAGTGGCTTCCACTTTAAAATAAATATCCATTAAATAACAGTAGCCTGAATGTGAATCTTATCAAAGTGCTTGTAGGCAGCCACAGTTAATGAGTTGATCATTATTACTTTTAAAAAAATCATAACTACTCAGGGAACATGACTGTTTTTTAATGCAGCTGCTACAGTCTGACTACAGCCACATGACACATAGAAACAGGCAACTGCTTTGTAAGGCTCTCTTTAAAGTGCTGGCTTTTAAAATTAGGAATTGGAGACCCCTCAGTACCTATGTTTGTGTCCATTCTGTGGTAGCAGGATGTCTCTGGGTTTAGGACTCATTTTTTCTCTTTTACTTTTTAAAAAATAATATTATTATTTATATTATATTTATATTCTATCTACAGGTTTCCACTCCAAGCTCCCAGTCCCCCATAACCTCACTCTGGCCTCACCCACTCACTCCTACTCCATATTTTCTATCCAGAAAATGGCAGGCCTTTCATGAATATCAACCAAACATAGCATATCAAGTTGCAGTAAGACTTGGCACCTCCCCTCATATTAAGGCTTGACAAGGCAACCCAGTATGAGTAATATGGTTCCAAAAGTCAGTAAAAGAGTCAGAGATAGCTCCTGCTCCCACTTTTAGGAGTTCCACAAGAAGACCAAGCTACACAATTGTTAAATGTATACAGAGTCAAGGTCAGTCTCATTCAGACTACCTGGTTGTGATTCAGTCACTATGAGCCTCTGTATGTCTGTTAGTTGATATTATGGGTTTTCTTGTGGATCCTTCTGGCTCCTATAATCCTTTCTCTCACTTTTCTGCTGGATTATATGAACTCCACCTAATGTTTGGCTGTGGGTCTCTGTATCTGTTCCCATCAGTTGTTGGATAAAGCCTCTCTGATGACAGTTGGGCTGCGCCAGTCTGTGAGTATAGCAGAATAACTTTAGGAATCATTGCATTTTTTAGTCAGTCCTGTTTGCTTCTCTCCTGGGTGTGTGGGCTATCTAGCCCTTCATCTTGGTGCTTCAGACAGTGTCAATTGTGGACTTCTTCATGGCATAGTACTCAGGCTGAACCAGATGACATTAATAATGCTTGTATAGCATACCTCAAACTAAATGTCATGGTGCCCATGAAGGGGTTCTCTAAGTTGTGAAAGTATCATGAGTCCTGATAGGATTGTCCTGTCTAGTGTGGCCATAATGAAAACAGTGCTGCCCTAGTTTGACACTCAAACTGATGATCTGGATGGTCATTCTGACATGTTCTATCTATCTCAGAGGACCCAGGAATTAAAGCAAGCAGAGGAGGCATTATTCTGTTCAGTGTTGGTACATGGCTGTTTGATCTTCCCATGCAGAACAAACAGATAAGTTTGTTCTGTTCTGAGGAGGAGAAAACATTTGACAGGATAGCTCAGAATTTCGACACAGCTGGTGATATGGCCAATTGTAAGCCATTGCGCACAGTATGATTTTCTTACAGTAAAATTTACAATGGTTGAACATTGTCAAAGAGAATGCAAGCTCTTTTTTTTTATTTATTTTGTATTTATCAAGAAAAACAGTAAAATGAATTTAAAATGCTGATAAGTTAACAATAGCTATGAAGAAAATAAAAATCATAAGCATGACTTATCAAGGGTGATAATGCAAATAATTTGCTGCACATAAAATTACTTTGTGTTCAGCTTTCCCTCTGAATTTTTTTTCTATCCCTGTATATCCTTATTCAAGGTCCCTTCCCCCTCCCGCCACATCAGGTCATTTTTTCTTCTTCACAACTCCCCATCCCCTTCCTGGGCAGGCAGCAGACAGTTCCATGGTCCCATTGAACCAATAATGCTTAGTTCAGTCTCCACTCCTGGCAAATCCAGTTTTGTCCCCCCTCCCTCAAGAGTGAGTCAGGTGTTCCTCTAGGTGGAGTGGGAGAATGTAAGCTCTTAATGTAGCTTGCCAGCCTGTTAGGAATGAGCCATTGTCTATAGTCCTTATTCTAAAATGTACTGGATCCATTTGTTATACTAAAGAAATTCTATTTATCTTTCTAAATTAAATTTTTTTCATATTTTTGCAACTTACCCCAGTTCATTCCCTAGATCATCACAGAACTGACCTTCCTTACTGTGTTGGTCTCAAGTTCATTCTTACATCCTTATACCAGCTAACCCTGATGAGAAGAACTGTAAAACTTAATGCCCATGCTCTCAGAGCCTGACTTGTGAGCCAAAATTGTGTTTTTATTCATATGTGTTTATACCACAGTGTTTTTCCAAGCTCTGTAAGAGCAGGTGGGTGCTGATCATACTCAGTCTTGGCATGCATGTAGGATTATACTAGTGTGTAAGAAGAATTCAATAGATAACAGATGAGTGAATAATAAGATTGTGACATAGTATTTAACCAGAGTTCTTTCTGTCAGTATTCAGAAAATCAGGTAAGAGTCATAGCCTTTGCTTGAAACTAGAAACCAGATTGAAACTTCCTACTCCTACTCTTAAAAAATAAAAATAAATAAGTTATTGTAAACCCAATGTAATGTGGTAGTTACTGTGGAAATGTAGACTTTGTTTTGCCTGTGATGGCTGGGCATAGATTTTGGCTAACACATACAGAAATGGTAGAAGTTCATCACTCACAGAAGATGGAGAAGGAGAACATGTGAAGGACACAGTCATGGAGGTAGGAGTGTGTACACCACTTAACCTGCTCGGCTCTCGCTGCTATACAGCTTAGGTCTAAGAGTATATAAAAAGGCACACAAAGTGTGACTGGTGAGTGAATTCTTAATTACAATACATCTTTTCCAGGCTGCATCCTCCTCTTTACATTGTATAGATTCCTATATATTTATTGCACATTTGACATATACAATAGAAAGGATGTAAAATTTTATGTATGAAAAACTTGTGAATAATACATAAGAATGTGTGGATATTTTAGATATAGTTAATAGAAATTATCCGCAGGATTAGAATATAGTGATCTTCTCTGATGCATTATATACCTGATGTGTGGGGGAGTCTAAAGGAGTTAGAGGGAGGTATGCAGTTTCAATAAATTCCAAATACATTCTATACATACATGAAACAAAGAGTTAATGAAAGTTTATTTTAATATCCACTTACATTACGCTTCCTAGGATTCTACTGCAAAGGGAATATAGATACAAAATTATTTTTGAGAACATTAAGATTGCAGATTAGAGAATACCCTGGAGACCAGGAAACCTCTATCACTGCCCCTTTCATATTGCAGGCTCCCACATGGCCAGGGATCATCCCTAAGACCCAAAAGAAAGCTAAAAACATTTATAAAAAATTTGTGGATGAGAAAGCTTACACATTTCAGAGAGGAATACAAGATTAATAGAAAGGTACTTGTGCTCTGTACAGCCATTGTGAGAAGCTCATATCTGCCCTGCAAGCAGAGTCAGACCATGACCCCCAGCTATAAATCTGGAAGCCTAACCCTACCCCCATCTGCAAAGCATACAGGCACAAAGAAACCTTATTCTTTGATTGATTCTCTGGCAGGTCACCTTCCTCCTGACCATTGGAAACCAGAGCTGGCTCAATTATACCCCATCAAGAAGAATAGATAACAGGAAAGCCAGGTTCAGGGAGACAGCTGTAATTTTAGAAGCACTTCCTGTTATGAGTCTGACTTTTTGATCTCCGGATGGTGCAGGTCAGTGAATTGAAGCCAAGGCATGCATGCATCACTCTCTGGTTGCTGAGAGCATGGTGCAGGCATGGTCAGGCTCCTATAGAGTTCTGCTCTTGCCTCAGCGAGATACCTGGGAAACCTATTTCGCTCTCAAGTGCAGTTTGGGTAGAATTTCCTGGAAACTCATATAAAAACCTGGGGTTTATATTGCAGTAGGATTAGGATTTTTGAAACAAGGTTCTCTGAGTCATAGCAGCCTTGCTGACAGGTACTAATGACTTAAAGAAATAGTTTGAACACAATAAACACACTAATGTCAATTTGTATCTACCCTGTGTGATTAGAAGAAAGTTGGGAAGTGAGTATAGAAAATTTCTTCATTGACTTTTATAATACAATAGAACTAGATTCAAGAAGCCCAGGTTTTGGAACAAGAATCCCCATTCCCTCTATGTGAAATTAAAGGTAGCAACTTCAGAGGCTAATACTGTATAAACTGACATTACCATTCCATGATATGGTTAAGGGAAAGATATTTTATTGTGTGTGTGAGAGAGAGAGAGAAGGGGGGAAGTAGGGGAGGGAGATATGGAGAATATCTAAGAGCATCTGGAAGAGACCAGAGCACAGAGAGAAAACAGAAGACTGGACATGGCTGGCACAGTGAACCTGGCAATGATAAAAGCAGGGTATAGAAAAGAACATAAACAAGGAAGATCATGGGAAAGCAGAGAGGGGAAGGAGGGAGACACTGAGTGGTAATATCTGAAATAGCAAGATTATAAAAATGAGTAGCTGTTAGAGTGATGGAGCTTAAGATAGTGGAGTTTAGGGTAGGGGAGGAGGTAAGAAAAACCAGGGTGCCACCATGGTCTTTGAAATACGTAACAGGTACTCCTGAGACTGAGGGAACCTGGAGGCCAGCATGTGGTAATAGTTACCATAGATAGCCATTTCTCCCTTCTATCTTTCAAGTTTGAGGAAAAAAGAGTTTGCTTTGACCTAATAGTTACCAACAACACTGAACTGATATACATGTTTACACTTCATCATTTTATGTCCTATGCACCTGATGAACAGAAACTTCAGGATAAGACAAGGAATTTCTTTTTTGAGGATGCTTCACAGTTCTAAAGAGTTAAAGATGAGAAGCCCAGTTGACTAGGTCCCAGAATTCTCATTCAGGTATGTTGTGTTTCTGAGAAAAAAATTAGAAGGTATTATGAGAAATAGTCACCAATCATTCAGGTTGTACAAAAACAAGACAAAATGGCTGCTGATCTTTCAAAGGTACCCACAGGGCTATCTTTAAAATGTTTAACAGATAAGCCTAACAGATAAGATTCATCAATGGCCTTTAGCAAAAGAGAAATTACAGGCCTTAGAATAGCTGGTACAGGAACAGTTAAATGCTCAGCATATTGAAGAATCAACCAGTCTTCAGAATTCTCCTATATTTGTTACTAAAAAGAAATCTGGAAAATGGAGAACAGTAACAGGCCTAAGAGTGATAAACAAGGGATCCATCCCTGGAATTCCTTTGCATTCTCTGTTACCTAAGGGATGGCCTATTATAGTTATTGATTTAAAAGACTGTCTCTTTACCATACCTCTACAAGAACAAGACAAAGAAAAATTTGCCTTATAGTGCCCACTTATAATAATTCTTGGCCTGTAAAGAGATATCAATGGAGGGCTCGCTGACAGGGAATGTTAAATCTCCACTCTGTGCCAATATTTGTACAATAGCCATTAGAAGTGATACATAACAAATTCCCACAGTCTATAATTTACTATTACATGGATGATAGCTTTCTGGGTGATTCAAATATAAATACATTAGAAAGAATATTTGAAGAAGTGAAAAAAATTACCTGCTTGGGTATTACAAATTGCTCCTTGAAAAATACAAAGAGGAGATTTCATTAGTTATTTAGAATACAAAATAGACTGACAAAAAATTAGACCCAAAAAGCTGAAAATCAGGAGAGACAGATCGTGTACTCTTAATGATTCCAAAGATTGTTATAAGACATTTCCAATTTATAGACAACTATTGGGATAAAAAATGATGAACGGGATAATTTATTCAATACCTTAAGTGGTGACAAGGACTTAGATAGTCCAAGGAAATTGTCACCTGAAGCTGAAAGGGAATTTGCTTTGGTGTAAAAGAAACTACAGAACGCATGTGTAGGTTCTGTGAATCCAGATCTTACTTGCATTCTAATTACTTTACCCTCTAAGTATTTTTACAGGAATTTTAATGCAAAAGGGAAATATTATATTAGAATGGATATGTCTACCACATAAACCTGGTAATAAATTGAAGACATACGTGGAAAAGATTTCTTATTTGACTTTTAAAGGAAAATTAAGACTATGCCAATTGACAGGAATGGACCCAGCAGAAATTGTTGCACCTTTAATTAATGAAGAAATTGACCAATTATGGGTAGAAAGTGAACCTGGTCAAAGAGCTTACAGTAATTTGGGGGGAGAGATTAACAACAGATTTCCTTAAAGCAAAAGAATTTAATTTTTAAAGAGAATTAACTAGATTCTTCCTCATGTTGTATGGCATACATCAATTTCTAGAACTCCTACATTTTATACTGATGTAACAAACCAGGAAGATCTGGTTACAAATAAGAAGTTGTAAGTAAAGCGGCTCAAAGCCCTTATAATTCTGTTCAAAAGTCAGAAATATATGATATTGTAATGGTATTAATGGATTTTACAGACCCTCTTAACATAGTCACTGACTCTCAGTATGCAGAAAGAGTTGTTTTACACATTAAAAAATGCTGATTTTATTAATGTTGAGTCAGAATTAACAGCATTATTTATTTTATTACAAAAAATAATCAGGAAAAGAAATCATTTCTTCTATATAACACACAGCTGATCCCGTACAAATTTGCCAGGGCTTCTAGCACAAGGTAACGATGAAATTAATAAATTATTAATAGAAAATGTGCTGGAGGCCTCAGAGTTTGATAAAAATATATTACATCAATAGGAAAGGTTTAAAAAAGAGCTTTCTCCATCACTTGGCAACAAGCCAAAGAAATTGAATTAAAAAAAAAAAAAAAGAATGTCTCAACTATTCCTTCTATAACCAAACTCCAGCAGGAAGAATTGCTAAAGGTATACACAGAAATGAAATTTAGCAGATGGATGTGTTTCAGTTTACATAATTTGGAAAATTAAGGTATTTACATCATAATATATATATATATATACACAATATATATCTTTTCAGGATTTCTATGGGCAAATGCTTTGAGTTCGGGAGAGGCTGATTCTGTAATCACACATTTGCTTGAAGTTATGGCCATTATGGGAATTTCTATACAAATTAAAACTGACAATACATTAACATAATTCTATAAGTAAAATGAAATAATTTTTTGCTTATTATAAAACTTATTATAGGTATACCATACAATCCTACAGGGCAAGCAGACACAGAGAGATCAAATCAAACTCTAAAAGACATGCTAAATACACAGAAAGAACTAACAAAGACCTCCAGAAATAGACTACATAGTGCTTTATAAACTTTGATTTTTTTTTTCAATGCTAACAAGTAAACAACAGCTGCTAAAAGACATTGGACTGTAGGGAAAAAAATGACTGAGCTAAATCAGCCTGTTCACTTCAAACATGTACTGACCTCAAATTAGAAACTATAATATGTGCTACATTGGGGAAAAGGTTTGCTTTTGTTTCCACAAGTGAAAAAAAAGCTATGAATATCATCAAAATTAATAAAGACTCAATTTGAACTGAAGAAACTTCTTGATAAAGAGAAATAATGGCTCATCTACCCATGTGACATATCTTTAAGTTGTAAGAAAAACTCAAGGCTTGGGGCAGGGTTTTGTTTTTGTCGTTACAGAAAACTATAAATACTCATCTTCAAGAAGTCAAGAGACTTTGGACTTCTAAACATCTAAAGTGGAAGGGAGGCTATCCAGAAAAAAATTACTACTGGAGCCTCTTGCAATTGGATTAGAGTCTATCTCTGGTCCCTGAACTGGCTCCTTAAAGCCCATGCCTAGCTGGAAAACACCTTTCTCAGTCTTGATACTTGGGGAAGGGATGCAGTCCTACCTCAACTGGGTATTACAGACTGAATTGACTCACCTTAGGATTCCTTGTCTCTCTGGGGAGTGAGGGGGGAACACTGTGTGAGGACTGGAAAAAGGGGCAGGAAAGGGAGTAGCAGGGGGTATGGAAATTTTTTTTAAAAAAAAGTTTAAAAATGATAAATTAAAAAAAGAATATCCTGCATTATAGGGAAGTCTGTCAGGCATGCTAGGCCTGTAGGCCAAAGATGAATGCTTCAATGATGCAAAAGAACCTTGGGCGACTGTCCAGACAGCCAGCTATTCCATTTCACATTTTTTTGGAAGTTGCTTACTTGCACATTCTATTTACTTCCTTTTTGGGTCTCTAGGGGAGTTGAAGATGAGATACTTACAGTGTTTGAGTGATAGTTTTAGAAAAGAAACTCAGAGGTTAAAGTATATAGGTTTGAGAAACATCAAAAGACAGTTTTCTGTTAGTAAAAGTGAAACAGGTACAATCCTTTGGACTCACCAAAATAGGATAAATAATGAAATATTTTCTTTGAATTTGTCAATTGTTAATAGACTGGACACTACTCATGTAATTATTGCTTATATATATTATATACAACCATTATACCTATTGTATATAGTTTTTATTATGTTAGTTATAACCTTTTTTATTTTTGACACAAAAGGGCATATATACTAATATATTTTATATTTAATAAAATCAGCTTGTAATATCAGAGAACAGAATCACCCACAGTCAAGCCATGGGGATCAGAGAGTGGTGACTCATGCCTTTAATCCCATCAATTTAGTGATGCTAGCCCTGCTGACATCAACTAGAGACACCTAGGGGAAAAAAAAAAAAAAAAGTCAGGCGAAAAATTGTCTCCATCAGTTTGGCCTATGGGAAATGCTGCATTGACTTGATGCTCAAGAGCCTAGCTCACTACCCTACAAAAGTGGTCTTTTCTTGCATAAAAAGCAGGCTGAGTAAGCCATGGAGAACAAACAGCTATTCCTCCATAGCCTCTGCTACAGCTTTTGTTTCTAGGTTCCTGCCTGAGTTTCTGCCTGATGGCCCTTCATGTTGAACCATAAGCTAAAAGCCAGATAAATTCTTTCTTCTCCAAGTTGCTTTTGGTGTTGATGTAAGTGAAGGAGATCATTAGATTAGTACTTATCCAAATTGACTCCCACTAGGAACCATTTCACAATCAGGTCTATGAAGTGGATGGATCTTAAATTGTCTTTTAGAAATGAGAATTTCTAAAATTCTCTTAATTTCTTCCCTCCTTCTCTTTGTGTTCTGTCTCTCCCTTCTCTTCTCCCAACTTGTTTTCCCTTCCCTTTAACATGCCCTTCTGTTTCCTTTAGTTGCTATTCTTTTTGGAATGATCGATCTGTAAATTTCCCACCATGGAGTTTGGATAGAGGACATTGTTAATGCTAAGCCACACACCACACTCCATCTCCAAGTTCTTATGCACTCACTACACATCAAATGCCACCCTGGTAGTAAAGGACTCAGAAGTAAAATACAGACATCTTGGTGCCAGGAAGGCTGATTATTCAGTCATAGATTGAGAGAAGTCACCATCAATAACAAACCTACTTTACAATGCTGAGAGACATGTAGAAGGTACCACAGACTCTAGGAGAGACCTACTGCAGGGCTGGGCTGCCCATGAAAATGAGAAGGACATAGAAACTGGTGCCTCTGCGTTGTATGAAAATGGTAAGAAAAACCTTTTTGTGTACAAAGAGTCAAGTGTGGCTAACACAGAGGTACAAATGGCTACAACAAAACAAGAAGCCAGACATCCGTGCCAAGGGACATGAGAAAGGGCTGCGGGATGCCGTTCTGTACACTGTGAAATACCATTGGATAATCAAAGAACTGTCTTGGCTTATGCCAAGCCAGCTTACAGTCAGGCAGAAAATCCAAGCATAGATAAAGGGGAAAGAGGGTGGAGTCACAGAGAGATGCTGTCAGCTGCTGCTGAGACAACAAGATGTAAAGTGCAGGTAACCCATGGGCCATGTGACAAGACATGGATGAACAGAAATGGATTCAGATGCAACAGCTAGTTGATAATGAACATAAGCCATACACCAACAGTTTGTAATTAATATAAGACTTTGTATGATTATTGGGACTAAATATCTGTGGCAGTTTGAATCTTAGGGCTAGGCCAGGCCAGAAACATTATACTATAGGAAGTTTATAAGTTGATTGGAAGTGGTCAGCATGGAATTGGGATGTGTATGTTTCATCCACTACTCAAGAAGAAGGAAAGAGAGTTGCATTTCAAACTTTTTAAACAATTCCAGATAGCCACTGTACCATGAAAGATAGAATGTAAGAACATTAATATCTGTGCTAATAAATACATCTATACATTGCTATGGAGTATGTGCCCTGTGCTCTACTTAAAAGAATACACAGTTATAAGAACCACTTATAGATATACTAATAAATTATCAATCTGATCATGGTATTCATACATGCCCAAAATAAACACAACCACTTAATGGACCAATTAATCATGAACTCAGAAACATATAACACTGAGCAGCTATGAAAAGCCCTATCTTTATCCTTCTCTGATTTGCTGACCATCTAACCTGGAGGTTTGTTTTTATTTCAGGTCTTTATTTTGCTGTGTATGTCTTCATGTACATGTGAGAGCTGGCTCCTGTGTAAGTGCAGGGTCCATTGTGTCCCCTGCTCTATCAATCCCCAATTTATTTCTATCTTAAAGGGCCTCACATTGAACCTGGAGCTAGGCTGGCCTGTGGATGTCCTTTACAAATTTCGTTTTTCATGCTCTTTCTCTCTCTAGCATCTTAATTCATTTTGTGGGACACTGTGGTTTGTTTTTGTTTCTAATTAAGTGAATTTTCTGGTCCAGGGCTTTTGGCAGTGCCAGAAAGTGTAATTAAGTTCATGCTGGTCACAAGAAGAGACTTTGGCAAAGCATATTTTATTCCTTCCTGTAAAAAATAGTTTCAGGACATTGGCCAAACTGATTGGATTTAATTGGGTATAAGGCTCTGAGCTTTAAACTCTCCCCTAGACTTGTAGTCCACCAACCCTCAGGCTTCCAGAGGCCTCTGTTCTGTAGTTCAAAGAGCAGCTTTTAGATTGTCTGTAAAGCTTGCAGTTGAGTGTGCCTGAGGGCAGCTCTCTGAGACTAATCCCATGGCCTTCTTCCAAATGAGAGGCAAATGGACAGTCTCGCCTCAAATCAGAACCTGAGGGAGTCTAGGGCAGGACCCTTTGACATAGAATGGTACAAGTCCAGTTTTTAAAAGCAGCCAGATAATAATGGGCATTGTCTGGTGTTGTCTGGGAACAGCAATGACTGGGAAGACTGCAGTGGTAATGTGCCTGCTGCAAAAGAATGAAGACCCAAGTTTGGATTCCCAGAAACCATATAGCAATCCTGGACATTGGGTACACAGCTGTAATTTCAGCAATGAAAAGATCAGATAATCTTTGCTTGCTGGGGCTTGCTCATGAGACAGCCTAGATTACTGGGTAAGACTCAAGTCCCAGTGAGGGACCATGTCTGAAAAAAATGAGATATATGTATCCTGAAGAATGACATTTGAGGTTTATCTCTGGCTTTGACGTGCATAATTGTAAGTACACATGTGCTCGCGTGTGTGTGCACACACACAGGAGAGAGAGGAGAAGGGAGGGAGGGAAGAAGAGAGGGAGAAAGGGAGAGGAAAACACTGAAGAAAGAAATAGTGAGGCCTGCTTTTCTCTCAAGAATTCATAGGGAAGACTTGGTGGTGTCCGGCTTTGCTCACTTTACTCTGTAACTCATACCTTGCTCCTTGGGAATACCTGTCCTTGTGTGAACCCTCCTAGCGCAGCTGAAGTTTTTCTGTAAGGACAGATTGACAATGTGTTTGGCCCTTGATAAGATTTCTAAGGGAACAAAGGCAGATGAATGCTCACGGGAACATAGAGATTGTATGAGCTGCTCATAAAGTCACCCCATGGACCAACTCAGAAAAACTTATGGCCATTATATGGCCCTTAGACTACAGGAAATGTCAGGAAAATAAATGGGAGATGAAAAGATGGGAATGCTGTGAAGAGAATAAAAAAGCTACAGAATGGTAGAGACACAAGTGTTAAACACGGAAGACATTGGATATGGTGGTCCTGAGCTGGTTCCTGCTCTAACTGAGAAACAGCAAGATTAGTTTATATGTTGATGAATTTTTCACTCAAAGTTGGGTGAGTGTGTGTGTGTGTGTGTGTGTGTGTGTGTGTGTGTGTAACAAATGACACTTAACACCTGAGAGACATCAAAAAGAAAGGTTTTCAAAGGTCAAGATTGTCAGGCTGTTGTCTCACAAAATGATGCAAACAAATACTTGCAATGATTATTAAATTTGGAAGCTTCCTCCCTGATTAATAGCTTTCATCAATAGCTATATCATTAATAGTGACATAATGATATAAAGGTTAAGTAATTTCTGATTGGATTTAAAGTTCCCTCCACAGGACAGAACTCTTGCCTGGTGTCATATTCTGGCTAAGAGCTCATGGCTGAAGCTGTCGTAGGCACTAGGGAATAACTTACTACTATTTTTAGTTAATGAACATATTGCTAAAGTGCATTCTAAATATTTATCATTTTATCAATAGATTGGTTCAGCTAACCCTAACCCTAACCCTCATTAAGAAAGCATCTTTTTGCAATGTATGGTAGTTAAGGAAACTCAAGACTTGTCAAAGTGCATAGAATAAGCAATACTGGAGTGCTCAACCCTAAACTAGACATGTGTATCCTACCTCTTTCTCCCAAGGCTCAAAGAAAATGGCAAAAGAGAGAACAGAAGATTTAGGAATCTAGGGTTTTGGAGGACTGGGGTGAAACGATGTCTTCTGGATATGGCAAGGCCTGTGTACTTAGGAATTCATTGCAGCCATGGTTGCCTGTATGAACCTGCACAGGGTCAAAAGAGTCAACATTTCAACATGGAGGAAAAAAAGGCTCCTAAGACCCTGCCCCTAGATGAGGAGTTAGCAGTGGCTGATGGCTTCTGGGATCAGGAGAATCTTTTATTCAGTAATGTGGCCTGTAGTAGTTCACCCATGCTCAGTGGATGGCCCTATACCCATGTCCACATGGGAAGCACCATTTAGATTCAGTGAGTAAAGGGTAAGAATCAGTATGATCAAAATACATTGAATAAAGTTATGGAATTATAGAAGAATATTTAAAATAATATATTTGTGCTTACCATGCAACAAAATCTTTATTAATATTTTTAACAGAGGTTTAGCTATTAGTGAAACTTGTAATTTCTAAACATAAATTGGGGCAAATGGCTATAGTGTAGAGTAATGCCATCATTACCCACTGGGAATGCGAACTGAAGAATTAATAGCTATCCCTCAGACCAAGGATCAGATGTAGGGTAGATTCTTTATATATATTACTCCTGAGAGCCACCTTCTTCTACTGATCTTGCTTTCAAAGGACTCACTATTGGTGAAGACAGAGGTAGGTCTCTAAATCATTATTCTAGGCTTCCTGAAGCACACAAGGAATTTTTACATGGATGCTGATAGGACTTCAACAATGTATGTGTGTGTGTGTGTCTGTGTGTGTGTGTGTGTGTGTGTGTGTGTATTATGCTTTCTGGATATTCTAGTGTGTTTGATTAAAAACTGACACCCTAGCATGATGTCCTTTGTTTTGTACTGACATACACATGGCCACATAGAAGGGAGCACTCACAAATGCATTGACTTAGGATCTAATGTATTTATTTGACCAAGAAGGATTTTAATATCCATGTTACCATAGTAACTAATCTTGATTCTCAACTTGACAGGATTTAGAATACCCTAAGACACACTACTCTTGGCTTGTCTGCATGAGTTTCTAAATTGGGTTAATTGAGAAGAAAGGCCCACTCTAAGTGTGGGTGGCACCATTGCATGACCTGGGACCCCAGACTGGATAAAAAGGAGAAAATGAGTTGAGCACCAGCAGGTATCTTTCTGTTTTCTGACTGTGGACACAGTAGAATCAGCCTCATCACTCTCCCATCTTCTTTGCCATGATAGACTGTACCTTCCAACTGTGAGCCAAACCAAATGTTTCTTTCATTTACTTTTATGGTATTTTGTTGCACCATGAGAAAAGCAATCAGTATAATTACTATATAGCTTTCTATAACCATAGGGGTCTGATGTCCATAATGGCTATGCAAGAGAATACAGGAAGTAGCTGTTGGGTCATGATGGTTCTTTCTGATCCCTTAACACTTATTATTTTGAGCCTCAGGGATGTGTATAGTTTCTGACTATGCGCGTGCGCACGCGCACACACACACACACACACACACACACACACACACACACCTGCATGTCCTTTTACCACCTACTACCCCCTATATAGTTGGCCCCCATCTCAGGTAAACACATTGGTGAACCCACACATGCACTGTCACATACACAACAGTTTCTTTTGTCCAGGTAAATTCATTCTGTGGCTCCCTGATGTTCATGATTCTTAGGATGCTCTTCCAGTACCCTTTTGTGGGCTACACTTTCAGGAAAATCCTGTCTTAGGAAGTTGGTCCAGCCATTTGTGCTCCAGCTGTGCATAATAGCATCATGAATTCAGTTACAGCATACACAGTCCAAACACAGTTTCTTAAAAGCAAAACTGGATTAATTCTTTAAATACCCCAGTCCTGTGCCCTGGCCAAGATTCCATCAACACTGAAATATGAGATGTCTCAGAAGAGCTGTGAGACATGTTAGTAAAGAAATAATGAGCAATATTCAACCTAAGAAGAGTGGCCATTGGAGTCCCATGATCAAAGGAGGGACTTATCTTGGTTGCATTTTGGTTGCTGTAATAAAATAGTCAACAAAAGCAACTTAAAATGGGGAAGGTTTTATTTTAGGTGTCAGTTTTAGGTTACAGTTCATCATTGTCACGAAGTCAAGACATCAGTACTTGAAACATCTAGCCACATGCATAATCTAGGGCAGAGAGGAAGGAATTAACTAATCTATGCATGCTTGTGTTCAGCTAGCTTTTCCTCCTCATACAGGTCAAGGCCAGAATGATACTTCCCATAATGTGTGATTCTTCCCGTCTCCACTGACATGATCAAGACAATGCTCACAGCCAGATTTATCTAGACAACCTTCCCTGAGACTATTTCCGAAGTGATTCTAGATTGTGTCAAGCTGACATTGAAAACCAATCACCACAGAACTTCTGAGACTGAATACTGGTATCAATGGCACATGGACCCTGGAGTGTATAGGAATGATGAATTATCCCCTTTGCAACGGCACTCTTCACTGGGTTTTGTGGGATGGAGTAATGTAAAATCCTTGATGGTCAGAACATGTAACTATTCCTTTTTGTCTTTTTCACTCTTGAGCAGTAGTGTACAAACTGTCAATGAAGTCCGTCTAAAATCTTAGATCACAAATGTAGAGCTGTGTTAAGTAAGGAAGAATTAGGACTGAACACAAATTAACAGGCTGTAAGATAGGAGTGCCCTAGAATGGAGGAAGCTCTTTGCACTTCTATTTCACTATGTATATTTGAAAATCAATAAAAGTTAATGCTAATGCTTCTAGCGTGAGTGAGGGGAAGAGGCCCTGCCTGTAGTTTCTGGACATCTTGCTGAGCAAAAAGCTCCAGCGGAGAAGAGCAAAGGGCATCAGCTCAGGGAACAGCAAAGCAATGCTCAAAAACTCTCAGTTCAAACACAGCTAGTGCCACTGAGGAAGGACTCGCCCAAGCCGCATCCTAAGAAGATTTGCTCCAGAGGGATTGGGCTGGGCTCTGGAAATAAGAGCATGGAGAAGAATTCATGTTAGCTATTTACTCATTGTTTCACCAAAATACCTGACCAAAGCAACGCAAGGAAAGAAAGAGTAGTTTCAGCTCATAGTTTGAAGGAAAAACCTATGATGGCCTAGAAGCATGGTACACAGTCAGGAAACAGCTCATTTCCTCCTTTTTATTAACTTTGGATACTTAAATCCATGGGATGAAGACACACAAATTTAGTGTGTACCATCTCATCTCAGTTAACCCAATATAGATAATCCCTTACAGGCATGCTGAGTGACATGTCTCACAGATGTTCCTATACCCTCAAGATGTGACAATCAATATTAGTCATCACGGGCTCCTTATAGTTGATTTGGTTTTAACTGATTAAGAATGGTTACCTTGGGGCAGTAGAGGTGGCTGATTCCTTAAGAGTCCTATGCTTCCAGAGAATCCAAATGTCGGGCAACCTAAAACTATAATTCCAGCTTTAAGACATCTGACACCCTGTCCTCTTCTTTGTGGGCATCTGCACATGTGGCAGACATACAGACATACATGGAGACACATGAAACATACATGAATAAATCTTAAAAGTAAAACTGTTAAGATTTTAGGAGGGAAAATTAAAATCTAAATGGCTTTATTTTTTTAGATGCTAAATTTTGGGGTGTGTGCTTTTTATACAGTGATGACCTTCCTAAAGTGGTCTGCATACAGTTACACGGTATAACTTCTGTCCTCACCAGCCTTTTCCTCCTCCTTTCCTTACCTCACTGTCCCATTTATTCCTCCAGTCTCCTTTCTGTTCCCATGAATTATATGTGTATACGATTTTGTGCATCTGTGTAAATTTAGAATCTACAAATAACAGAAACTGTGAATTTTGCCTTTTAGTGTTTGACTTATTTTGTTTAATGTGATAAACTCTGGTTACATAAATTTTTTCTGAAAGTAAAATATTTTGGTTCTTGTTCCTATCATAATCAAAATTTCATATATATATATATGAATCAAATACTTGTATGTGTATATATATATATGCCTTCTTATTGGCTAACAGATACCTTTCCATAGCTTGGTTATTGTGAATGCTTGGGCAATAAACATATGTGTAAATATCTCTTCGTATGTTTGTTTACAGTCTTTCTAGTATACAGCCAGAAGTTAGATGTTCATACATCAGCTATAAGATTCCATGTTTTGAGGGACCTCCATGCTGGTTTGCACAGTGATCAGACTGGTATATGAGAGTTCTGTTTCCCATACATTCTTACCACCATTAGTTGCTTTTTTACTTCCTATTTTTTAGATTTTCTTTTAAACATGTTTTAAATTGTGTGTATATACCTATGTGTATGTGCACGTGTGAGTTCGATGCCCAGGAAGGCCAAAAGAGGGCATCAAATCCCCTGAAACTGAAGATACAGGCAGCTGTGATTCATCCAACTTCGTAACTGAACTTGGATCCTTTTCCAGAGTCGCTTGTATTCTTACCTCCTGCTGAAGGAGTGAACTCCTCTCTATCAACCCAAACAAAAATCACCTTTCTAAAACCAGTCAACATATTCCTAACTTTGTAGAAAGTGACTTGAACCAATCCTTTCCCCAAATGACTCAAGATAACAGTTTCTTACACATCAGAAAGACTGTCAACAGAATTGACTTTACTTCATAACTCATAAATCCACATGAATTCTGCCCCAGAGTTTGAAAGGAGAACCCCATTCTTGACATCTATATCATCTCTGTAAGAAGTTGAATGTTGACAAGATATAATTGTGTTTATTTATGGGTATATTATTCTGTTCTCTGTTGCCACCACAAAACACCACAAACAGAATGAATCCCAAAGGAAAGGGAAGGTTTAGTCTGGTTTTATCACTGACAGTGACCGAGACAAAAGAGAGCAGGCACAGGCACATGTTCCACAAGCAATCATGCCCCTGGACTTTCTTTACATATACTTCCAGAAGGACAAGGGTCCTGGGGCCTTGAGTGGGTGGGTGGGTTATCAAATCTATTCCTATCTTCTCCTAGGAGCTCCTCCTCTAGACACCACACTATTCCTTCTCTCTCACAGTATGATTAAGTCCCACTATTTGCCTTGAGGGGACAGGGTATTCCAGTCACAGATCCAGCTCAGATCCTCTGAAGACTGTTTTATAATGTACAATAGTAACCATTACTGATTTATTTCCAGATTTTCAGCTCACATAAATGAATGTAAATTCATTTAAATTAATCCATGTGTGTGTCATATCACAAGGAATTAGGTCATTCTGTATATCTTGCTAAATTGAATAATTTTATCTAATGGATATTATGATTTAATATGAAAAATCAGAGGTATCTTTCATAAGTTTCATTTTAATTATATAATTTTGTGTGTGTGTGTGTGTGTGTGTATGCTTGGATTGTGCACATTTGTGCAGTGCACACCAAATACCCCAGAGCCTGAGTTACAGGAGGTTGTGAGCTTCTTGATGTGACTGCTAGAAACTGAGCTTGAATTCTTTGCAAAAACAGCATTGCTTTCTTAGCCGAGACATTTCTTCAGCCTTAATGCAACTATTCTCTCTCTCTCTCTCTCTCTCTCTCTCTCTCTCTCTCTCTCTCTCTCTCTCTCTCTCTCTCTCTCTCTCAGCATACATGTCCATGGAGGACACAAAAGGGCATTGGGCTCGCTATATAGTTAAAGGTAGTATGAACCTCCCATCATGGCTTCTAGAGACTGATCTTGGATTCTCTTCAAGGACAGTATAAGCTCTTAACCTCTAAGTCCTCTCTTTAGCCCAATTTTGAAAACATTTCTTTTTCTAAAAGCCTACTTGTTTCATGACCTTTCTCAGCTGATAGCCCTTGGGTTTTTCTTTTGTGCTTTTGCAGAGAAAGCACCTTTTCTAACATTCTTTCTGATCAGCAAATTTTTAGTTTGGTTTGTGTTATGATTCACTTGATTCTTCTAGATTGCCAAGGGTTCACCAACATTGAAAACTGTGTGTTTTCAATTTATTGTGTTGGTATAAAATGACTTAGACATTTTCCTGTTTCTGAAATGTATTCATATGTAACATAACATGGCAATAGAAGAGTGTATCATAAATATGTGAAACAGAAGAGCTATTCACTGGGTGCAGGATTTTATATACATGTATATGTCAACACCATTAATAAAATAATTCATATTTTATTGTGCTGGAAGAGCCTTTGGTCATATGTTTTACTGGAGATTGTTAACAGTGTCTCTTTTCAATTAAGTGGAAATTGGATGATCACATATACCCTGGGGAGAAATATTAGGAGAGAACCATAGTGAAGTGAATGTGAATCTCTTGCTTCTGACATACGATGGTGGTGTGAATGAAAAATGTCCCTCATAGGCTAATGTGTTTGAACACTTGGTCCTCAGTAAATGGGATCGACATGAAACTTTTAGTTCATGTTATTTAGTTTTCTGTTAGTATGTTAAACACCATGACAGAAAACAACTTGAAGGGCAAAGAACTTGTTTCAGTCTATAGTTATAGTTCATCGTGAAGGAAACCAGGGCAGGAGCTCAAGGCGGAAACCTGGAAAGAGGAACTGAAGCAGAGACTATGGAGGAGCTCTGCTTATTGGATTGTTCCTCCTCACTTGCTCAGCCTGCTTTCTTAGGATAATCCAGGACCACTCACCCAGGGGCAGCTCCAACCACAGAGGCCTGGACCTTCCACATTAATCATCTGTCAGGAAAATGTCTTACATGCTTGCCCACTGGTCAGTCTTACAGAAGCATTTCTCGCTGGAGGTCCCCTCTTCTCAGATGGCCCTAGCTTTGCCAAACTGAAAAGAGAGAGAGAGAGAGAGAGAGAGAGAGAGAGAGAGAGAGAGAGAGAGAGAGAGAGTCTTGTTGGAGAAGATGCAACTGGAGGTGGTATGAGTTTTTAAAGTCTAGCCTCACTTCCTGCTCTCTCTCTCTCAAATGAAAATGTGATTATTTGCTTCCTGTTCTTTTCCTCTTGCCTTTCCTGCCAAGATGAAGCCTATTCTTCTCAGTGTGTAAGCCAAAATAAATTATTTCTCTCATAAATTGCTATTAATTGGTGTACTATATCACAGTAGCAGAAAAGTTAGCAATAGACATACCAATTGAACATTCCTCTACTGCCAAGGCTAGGTTCATTGCTTTCAATCCAGATACCTGGCTTGTGCTCATGTCTCACTGTGCATGACAGGGTAGGCGAAGGAGCAGGAGTCTGTTGTCAACCAGAGACACAGTCTCCAGTAGAGATTCCAGTAGAGAACCTGCCCATCAGTGGTCAGATGTGTTTATTGCTGCTGTTATCAACCACATATTCACAAACTCATTAATAATCTATAATTTCATCAACAGTATTTTTCAACCAAGTTTTACATGAGACATATTAGATACAACCTTTAAAAAAAAAAAACTGTAGTTAGGTAGTGGCATGATGGCTGGCAAAACCTAGGGAAAAGTAAAAATATCCTAGAAATATATATACTCCCATTACTTCAAAGAGTTATCTCAAACTTGATTTTTGTCAAAAAAAAACCAAAAAAAAACCAAATGAAACTGTAAATGTTGAGGTATCAGAATATTTTCATGAAAATAATTATATTTTTGCCAATTGTTCAATTTTTATACCTCCAATTCTGATTTATGAGTAGTCCAGATAATAATTATAGTAAATTAATCTTTTTCTTTTAAAGCCTTTATTTTAAAATTTCAATATCAGCTCTCTATTTTGAGCCACAAGATCCATAAAGACTTTCCCATGCTGTTTATCATGTTATAGATCCCCAGTGCGCCTGTTCACTTTCAGTTTGATTCCAGCCTTTGAATATGTCTTTGGTGTGCACACACCATCATTGTATATTGATAGGAAAACCAATGGATAACTCATTTCTTTTCCTCTATACCATGGAGACAGAAAAGGTTGCACTAAATGGAGAATTATCAGTAATGACACAACACCACCCTCACAGGAGCACCCTGGCTCTAAGCTCTGAGATTTCTAGTAAATCTGCCTAGTGGGACATAGGAGGGGGCTTCCTGCTCATGAGCCCTGCCTTCCTTTTCTTCCTCCTGTTCCTGGGTATAGTTATACAGAGTCCTGAGCTCCTTGTTTCCTAAAGGGTACAAATATACATGAGAGGAAGGAATGTACACGCAACTACTTGCTGAAGCAGATGCTTCCCTCTAAAACCATCATCGAAGGACACAGGAAGACAAAAGGATGAAACAATTTACATAATGATATCACTTTTCTTCTAATATAACCTGCGAGGTTAAAAGCCTTGCTAGTCATGAGCAGCTCAAAGTGATTTGAAATGGAGATCCAGAGTCATAGAGAGAAGAGAGAATGAGAAACATTAGCTAGGGGATGGAGATGACACTGGAGACCAAAAGAAGCTTCAGGAAAAGGTAGAGTCATGGCATCCTGAGAAGCTTATCTTGTCTCCTGGATGGTTCTAATACTATGAGATTGATGTAATATCCTTTTGGTGTGGATTCTTTTCAAATAAGTTTTCCCAGTATGCTCTGAGCTCCCCTTGCAGAGTCAATTTTAGCACTGGACCCTAGGGGTGAGATATTTGCAGGAAGAAAGAAAGCAAAGTCAACCCCACCCTCTGACAGTCTCTTCAGTGTGTTGTGAATATGTTTTTCCTGTAGATGGGATGTTCCCTGAAGTGACACTCTCAAGCAAGCTTTCATCTACACCTGCTTTTTCTTAAGAGCCGCAGCAGGTATTTGGAGGACTATGGTCTTTTACCTGTTTTCACTAGAGAGCCTCACTTGCTGATCCAGGAAGATGGGAAAATGTAACTGTCACACTCAGAAGGATGCAGTAAAAACACTAAAGATTACAAAACAAAGGGAGATCAGAGAGTGAATGAACTGACACAGAGGATTTTAACCTCCAACTTTAACCTGAAAGTGACCTTTAGTCATGACTGGGGTCATAAGCTCTACCATGGCTGTCCTATCATGGCTGCTCTTGTTCATGATTCTCTTTTTAGGCATGTGCAGTAATTACAGCATAATATTCTCACTCCAGAGGTAGGACTACTTCTTCAGTCTTTACTCAGAGAACATAAACCTAGAAGGTGAAAAAATAATCAATAGTAGCAGCCCATCACTGTTCTCATGTAATCAGCTCAGGAGCAAAGACCAACTCAGAGCAGGTGTGCATGGGAGAGCTCTTCTTCCCCTTCCTACATTGTCCCTTGCAGATTGCTCACACAGTAGAAACAATGCACAACTCCTGTCTGCCAAGAAAAATTTTCCACATCTACAGAAGGGACAACCCTACCAGTCTGACCTCAGAGTCATTCAGATTAGAGAGAGTCCTGTGAAACCCCAAGGCACTCCATAGGGATATAAATGAGCTCTCTTTTCTGTGACTCCAATCATTGGGTTGTGATCATGTTAAGTCAGGAACAGAAGAGCATATCTGTGTCTTATTTTTTGTCAGAATTTATTGAATGGGAATAAATTCACAAGGAACAAAGTTTGTGTTGGCAACAATTCCCTAGGCGGTCATACTTTCCTTGACAGCTGTGGCCAAGTAATCCTCCCCAATCTTATCACACAGTACACATCATACAATAAATCTACACACAAAAAAAATTCACCATGTGTTTTTATATCTACAACATATGTAGCATGTATGTGTTATTGAATGTGTACATAGACGTTAAGAGCAAGGCACAAGATTCACAGTGTCTCATGTGTACTCTTTTTTCTGGGGTTTAAGTAAGTAAGCCACATCCTTTCCTACAAGTAGTGTGCTCAGTACATTATTGGACTTGATTTTCCAGGAATGATTTTAAAACTTCCATGTGCCTCTACAATCCCAATTTACCTCAATACACTTATGAAGCGACTCCCTTTCTACTCCCAGGAGGAAGTCCCTTATGGTCTATGCTGGTGATGTAGTAGATGGTGCCCTTCATATGCATACCAGCTGCACTATCACCTTCCATCCTTAAAACCTGGGACAAAGCTACTGGCAAAATAGAGTTTCTTGGGGCAAATCACAGGATGCAAAACCTCTGAAATGCATGGTATGAAATTTCACAGCAAAACACAGCCTGGTCCCAATTCTGGCTTTGAGCCAGGGTGTCCTATGTCACCTGACTCACTCATTTCCGTGCTTTGTCTTAACCTCTGCATCTCCTCCAGTGATAACTCTGCTGTCCCATACGTACAGTGAATTCATGAGTTTTAATAAGAAGCCCAGCATCTTCAACAGTTATGGAACAGACCTGAACGCTTTTCAGACATGGGATCAAGCAAATCAACTGAGAGCTATTATCAAAAACACACCTTTTGCTCTGACCAATAGAATCTAAATGTCAGTAGGTGGGGCTGTTAAAATTAACACTTTAAAAAGTATGTAAATATAAGCCATCAATCTTAGGACTTGGAGAAAAGCTCCAGAGAAGAACACAGGAGCTTCTGGAAGGTTAATGGAAACTCTCCCTGAGAACTCTCAGAATCTGCACTTCTATGATCTAAAATGTATATTTGTGTCCAATGAAAAGGAAATGAATTTTTAAGTATAGCATCCCAAGAGGAAAACCCCAGAGCTCTGTCACTACGATACATACAAAGTAAATATTTATAAATGGGTATAAAAGTGTGAGATGTGAAGAATGTGAGAGAATCCAGGAAGAAACAGCTCCCGAATACTAGTCCCATCACCATTGACCACACAGCAAAGCCCCACAGTGGAGCTGCTGACTCATCTATTTACGCCCTGGTGTCCAGTCTTCCATAGGATGTCAATTTGTAGAAACGTCACTCCATCTGAAATATTCCTTGAGAGGAAATCAAGACATGATGGCTGCCCACTAACTAAGATTTTCAGTAACGAATACATGCTCAGAGGATTATGGCTCTCTGCAGACACAGAGTGTCCTGACCTACCACATCATTTCCTCTCACTTTCTTTTCAAGTCTCTGGGGTCTCTCTGGACATGGGCACATTCAGTCCTATTTTCCCATCAGATTCTGTGGAGGAAGAGGCAAATACAGGGCCATCTCCCTGTACTTACAGCTATCTTATATAAAAAATAGACAAGCTTACATGACCGAATTACAGGAGACTTTTGTGTTGGACATTTAGATAAAATGGGAATACCATGGATTTCTTGAAAAGAGCATAGAGAAGGTTCAGAATATGTAGCATCAGGCTGCTCTTTATCTTATTTCATATGCATACATACACATACAGAGAAAAAGAGAGAGTATTCATATTCATACATAAAGCCCATGTATACACACTCACACAACAGCATACATACATAGAGTGCAGTGCACATGTGAATGTGTACACACACTCACACACACACACATGTTCACACACTCATACACACACTCACACTTAGACTTATAAATCTTACTCATCAACAATAACACCCAAGTCATGTGCACTATTTATTGATTAAAATCTCCAAGCAAATAACAAGTTTGTCTCTCTTCACACCATATTTGACAGTGCAACTTATTGGATGCATCTTGAACACAAGTTTGATCTTTTGGTCTCAGTGTTTAGAATAGTTGTTAACCTTACTCCATGATGCTGTGAAGTCGTTACTTTTTGTGGGTGTGATGTACCCTTTAGCACACATGTTAATCTGTGTTTCATTGCTGAGTGTTGTACTGACATTATGCTGTGTTTATCATTAAACATGCTGTGAAGGTTTGAATGAGAATGATCCCTGTGGAGACATATATGTGAATGTTTAATCACCAGGGAGTGAAACTGTTTGAAAGGATTAGAAGGACAGGAAGTTTCAAAAGCCCATGCCAAGCTCTCTCTCTCTCTCTCTCTCTCTCTCTCTCTCTCTCTCTCTCTCTCTCCCTCTCTCTCTCTCTCTCTCTCCTTGATGCCTACAGATCAGAATTTAGAACTTCCAGTCACTTCTTCAGAACTGTATCTGCCTGAATGTTGTCATGATTCCTGCCATGACAATGATAAACTAAACCCCTGAGAGTGTAAGAAAACTCCAATTAAACACTTTCTCTTATAAGAGTTGCCTTAGTCATGGAGTTTCTTCATGAAAATAGAACTCTCTACTAAAATAGATTTAGAATCACTTTGGTTACTTTGGCCCACAGTCTTTGAACAGCCTTCTAAAGGAACCAATTGCTTCCTTTCAAAAAAAAAATTGCCCACACCTTTTGGGCCAAGTGAAATCATTGCAGTTCATCATTAAAGTGAATGTAGAAAGATCCAGTCCCCAAAAAGCTGTTTGACCTACAGGAAAAGGAGTCTGAAATGGGAGACAAGTTCGCAAGGAGCCTGGCAGAAGCCAGAACTAGAGAGAAACACCAAGGATTAAAACATAAGCCTTGGGGCTGGAGAGATGGCTCAGCAGTTAAGAGCACTGACTGTTCTTCCTGAGGACCTGAGTTCGATTCCCAGCATCCACATGGCAGCTAACAACTGTCTGTAATTCCAAGATCTGACACCCTTACACAGTTATACATGCAGGCAAAACACCAATTCACATAAGAAATAAATATTAAAAAAAAAAAAAACAACATAAGCCTTCTCCAAAAGGCGGTCTACTGGGGTCTGGTGGAAGGGATTTGGCAAGTGCAGAAAGAGACTGGGGCAGAAGACAGTGGAAGCAAAGACATCAGTTAGCAAAGGGTTTTGTGTCTCCATCTGCTCAGTTTGCATTAAGGTAAGGCTCATTTTCTGACTCATTTGGTTAAGCCTTAGAACCTCTGTAGTGTCATGGTTCACTGTATAGCTGGACACCATGGCATATCACCAGATGAATGATCTTCAGAAAAGTTTTTAACCTCTGTCTCAACTTCAGTCTGTGATTTGGAGATGCTGAGGCCACCTTGACTGGGTCCTGGAAACCTGACATGGGAGGTTAAGAAACATAGATACATGCCAATATCTTGGGAAGGTCAGCTAGCCAGTCTGGAGAATCTGCAGTGAGAAACCCTGTCTTACAAAACAAGGTGCCTGACTTTGGTCTTTACACTCATATGCACACACACATATGTGCACACAAACCAGCACACGCACACAAGCAAACACGTACAAAGATGAGCTTCACTGAGGTAAAGACATTGGCTTACAAAGACAACAAGCAGGATTTGTGAAGCAGACAAATAGGGTGAGATCTAACTGTGGGGAATATGTGAAGACAGACAGGTGGAAACTCCAAGGACTTTGCTGGCTGCAGTGGGTGCCTGCTGCTGATGTACTCGGGACTTGTTCAGACTTGAGGCCAGAGATTGTCAAGGGCCTAAGTGAGGTTGCATTTTAAGAGAGGTGGAAGAGAGAAAGAGAGAGAGGGGGAAGGAGGGAGGGAATTATCACAGATAATTCAGAACTCTCAATTTTCCAGTGAACCTCGAGGATAATTCTTAGCTAAAAATATCAAATAGAGGCTCAGGGCCAAAGCCATCTGGAAAATTGGGATAAAGTTTCTCCTCAGCACAAATGTAGCTCAAGCCATAGCTTTGTGTTTTCTCCCTGTATCACAAAGGATGCTTGTGGACTAACATGGCCTGAAAAATAGGCATTTGAAATCAAAAGTAAAAGTATGTGATCAAACAGAAAACCAAAGTACCTCCAGACTGTGTCACACCTTTATAGCCTTCAAAAAACATGAAATTCCAGGCTATTAGAAACATTTGCTTGAATACAAGTTAAAAAACCATGCAGCAGTCTGTAGTAAATATAATACACAGTTCTGTCTTCTAGGCCTCTGGTAGCATTGCATTTCTGCATGATGCTGGTTGATACTTAGAATTCCAGTCTGCTTGTCTCTCCCTCACCCTACTCATGCTGCCCAATGTACTACACTGCTTCCTATCATTCCTGGGTTCCATACCTCTGTGGCAACCTGATTCACTCAGAGCAGCAGGTGTCATTTTAATCTAAACACAGTCCTGACAGCTAGAGGGTCCAAGTGAAGGTGTCTGCCAACTAATTCTCTGAGGCTGGGGGGAGTCTGTCTGGGATGCTCTTCATCTGCTGTCCATCTTTGATATTTCTTGGTTTGTAGAAACATTATCCCAGTTCTTTCCTTCATCTCTACATGGTATCCATTCTCTGAAGCTCTGTCTCTAGCTCCAAATTCCCTCTTTTCATAAAGATACAACATTGGCCTGGAGGACCAACTCTTAACTAACTGCATCGATAATGAACTTATTTCTGAATAAGGACACATTGTGAAACAGAACGTAGAAATTGGGGGGCTGTAATTTGATCTATAACATCTCTAAATTTCAACTGGAAATAACTATCATTATTCCATCGACTATGATGGTAGCTAATCTTAGACAAAGCAAAACATTTGTAGGCTCGTTACATTCATCAAAACTACTTTAAAGTGTGGCTGACATATTGAACTAGAAATTTCTCATCCCTGAACAGTGTGCATAATTGTGTTCATGGGGAATGGGAAAAGGATGGATATGTGTTGAGCTGCACCACAGTAGAGACCAGACAGTTCCCCCCTTAGAATAAAGAATATTATGCAGACCATGATGTTATCTGCATTCTCATTAGAACTCTGTCTCTCTCAGAGCACCAAACAGACTTTGGGACATTGAAGAGAGATGAGAAGTAGGTAGTAGCACAGTAGGGTAGGAAAGGAATTTTGTGAACAACGGAGTACACTGTGATGAGGAAGCACAAGTGTGGCCCATTGAAGAAACCACAGACTCTAAGAATCTCAGGGATATGGGCCAGGGATGATGGTCTTTAAGGACCAAGGCTCAAAGAAACTTAGCTGAGAAGATACAATACTGAGTTTAAACAGTGAGCAGAAGAAAAACCCTGGCTCCTGCCCTAGACTGGATCCCAGGCTAAAGACAACACAGTAACCTAGCTCACATTTGCTTGAATTAACAATTAAAGTGTGAGAAAGAAAAGAGAGTGAAAAGAACAAAAATGAAGAATAACTAAATGATAATGTCCAGAAAATGCACAGCTGAAGCATTAGGATAATGCAATGAGATCAAATGAGCCTTGACTTACCAGGAAATTAAGGGACTCTAAGCTGACATTGAAGTGTGTTGACAGCACATCTGTCACAGAAAGGAAGCAGCTCACAATGTGGACAGCCTCCTCTCCACCTTTGATTTTTAACTGGTGACTCCAATCAAGACCTTCACTTCTTGATGTCTAAAGGTAGGTCTCCGTGAAATTATAAACAGCAAAAGGAAACTCAGAGAACATGAAATCAGGTGTATGTACTTATGAAATAGGAACCAAGTTATAGAAAATAAGTGATTTTTTTAAAGTTATGACTCAATAGTTGATCTTCATAGTAAGGTACAATAAATGAAAAGAATGAAGTTTGCATGATCTCTGCCTCGGAGACAGACCCGTGTGCTTCTCAAATGGGGAGATGACATATGGATACAAAATTCTAATTGGTTCGATTTCAACACAGTGGGTGTAGGAATCTCTGGATTTTAGACTTTCTCCTGAGATATGCTAAAGGTGGCATGGCCCATTAATTTGAACCAGATTAACCAGAATTTTCCTAATCCTTTTGTCTTAGAGTTTATGTATGTTCCTTAAAGTGTTCAATATTCAGCTGGATGGAAGTCTCCAAATAAACATAGCCACCCATTCATGCTCTGGTTCCGAAGGCTCAAGAGCTTTCTCATTGTTTTTATTCTGCCAGGACAGCTCATAAATACTTCTGTCTCTGGAGTGTTCATTATATCCCATGCTGGGCAGTGGTTTTGTTATTTAAATATCCAAGAAAATCAGCTTATACACCAATGGTTGGTGATCTAGAGTCATGAGAGTTTGTTATATTTGAAGTAAATTTTATACTCAATGAAAATTATTTCAAAAAATAGCTCCATGTACAAGCTTTGTTCAAGTAAATATCAGAAATGCTGACCTGCCCTGATAAACGGCAGCCACAACCAGTCTCTTAGAGGAATAGTGTTGAAGAATTTACTGAGAGGGGGAAACTGAAAAAGATAGACCCCTCCAGATATATGTGGTTGTCACTAAAAATATGGAATTGTTTTCATTACATTTCTCATTGTTGTGACTAAATACTTGATAAGAAGGAAGTTGAGCCGCATCTCACTATCGCTGAGAAGGCATAGCAGCAGTGAGGCAGTGATAAAGCAGAAGCAGGAGGCAGAGAGAGAGAGAGAGAGAGAGAGAGAGAGAGAGAGAGAGAGAGAGAGAGAGAGAGAGAATTAGCTTAGCTTCCTCTAGTTGTCTGGCCAGGGACCCCAGCCATTGGAACTGTGCCATCTATTTATTTAGGATGCATTTTTTCACCTCGGTTAACCTAATCTAAAAAACCACACACAAAGCCGAAGACTTCTTTCTAAGGTGATTCTAGAGCCCATGAAGTTTAATAATCAATATAAATCATAACCAGTACATTACCCACATTTCTCATTGTTGAATATTAAGAGGAAGTAATATGAAAAGAGAAAAGACATAGTTGGCTTGCAGTTCGAGAAGTTTCCTTTCCACAGTTTGAGGGCCTGATGGAAAGATGTGATAGAGCAGAGCTATTGGCTCATGCCCAACAGGAAAGAAAGAAACCATGAACTCTCAACAACAAACTCATTCTAACCAGTATCACCTCCTATTTGCCAACTGTTGAAGTTAGCACTCCCATGATTTAACTAATTCTTGATGGCACACTCACGCCTTTAAAGGGACAATACATAAACAAACCAGTACATAAGTATGGTGGGAATGTTCCATCTGTATGCTGTAAATAAAGGAATTGTTTTGGCCTGTGTCAGGTGCTGTAGAAGTAGGCAGGGAAATTGAGTTTTAGGTACAAGGAGGGCTGAGTCCAACAGATCCCATCCAGCCACCAGAGAAGAAAGATATAAGGGGCCCAGGTGAGGCATGGCCACACTATGTGGCCAAGTAGATTAATGGAAATGGGTTGAATTAATATGAGCCAGCTAGCTATATGCCTGAGACATAGTCCAGACAGGATAAAATTAATATAAGTGTCTGAGTCATTTTAGAGGGGAAATAGCCGCCATGAGCAGATCGGACTTCTGATCCAAAGTGGGTCAGAAATCTCACACAACACATAAGGTCATATCCTCTATATCACAGCATTGCTACACTCAAAATTAAACCCTCTTATGTTCTTTGCATAGAATGAGCTGCATCTGATTGCTATTGATTGTTTTAATTAGAGAATATAGTACTTCACTTAAAGAATAACATGGTGAGTGATTGCAGCTAAACAAGGTATAAGGTCCCCTGCTGTAGATAGCAGTCATAGGCAGTGCATAGATGGTCAATGAAAGACTTGACTTTTTCTTCTATAATGATCAGGATTCTCTAGAAGGGCAAAAGGAATAGATTAAATACATATTTAGAGAGGAATGACTAAGTTGGCTTCCATGATATGGTCTAGGTAATCCAACTGTAGTAACTGTTCAGCCCACAAGGCTGGATGCCTCACCAGGCCTGGTCTGTTGAAGGCCTGTAGGATTCTTAGAGAGGAATGTCTAGTCTCCAGTCCATCATGGATGTCTGGATTATGCAGTTAGGAAGACATGGCACCAGCAGCATTGGTAGCAACAGATGAGATGCACCCACAAAGAAGAGGCGAGGGCCAGGTAGTCAAAACGCTTTGCCCTGTGACCTCTTGTATCTAGGCTGCCACCAGAAAGTCCTCGATACTCTGGGAAAAGCTCTGGTTAATGTTTTTAAGAAAAAACCTGTAGACATACCCAGAAAACTGTTTTTGTTGACTCCAGATTCAGTCAAGTTAACAACCCAGGTTAATTATAATTGTTGCTTTTATTCTGTTACCTGGTAAGCTATTTCCCAGCCCTTGAAAGAATTTCTAGGACTTTCTTTTTCCACAAGACTCTTAGGAAAGTGTTTTTAACAGCGAAAGTGGAAAAATTTATGTATTGATTTTTACTTGTAAGTTGTTAATATCCACATATATTGAAATATCCCCAAAACATGAATTTAAAAGATGCTGTAAAAATAAAATAGGCAATTATTTGCCTGAGTGGAGCAAATAAAATATGGGTCATTTTATTAAATTTGAAGATCTGGTTCAATAGCCTTGGAAAGTTTTTTATGTGTGCATCTGAGATCAGTTTATTCTATTGCTTACTTTCAAGACTTATTTTTATTTAACTGCTTGTGTATGTGTGTACATGGATGTAGGTGCTCATGCAGGTAAGAAGTCAGGGCTGGTGGTCTCTAGAGCTGGAGATGCTGGTTTTGAGCTTACTGGTGGATGCTAGAACCAAACTCAGGTTCTCCCCAAGAACAGAGCCTTAGTTCCAGCTTCTGTCTCATTATTCCCTAAGGAGTGAGAATGTTTCTGAGTGGTAGGTACTCAAGGAGAATTTGGTTCTGTTCCTAGTAAACAATGATACTCAGCAATAAAATCCAGATGCCAAATTGCTTAAAATTAGATCTATACCTTTGCCCTGTGATTATTCTTACTTTATTATGTCAATCATTTGATCTTCAGACTAACTGGAGGCATTAATTTTTAAATACTTTTTATTTATTCTTTGAAATTTTCAAAATTTATACAATCATATCCATCCAACCACACACTGCATTTTACATTATTAAAAATCTGTTATAATTACACTGAAACTCTATAATTTGATTTTTTTAAATCAGAAATTATGTCTTCTAGATTTTTTTATAAAATGCATGGCAGACAATATTTCTTGTTGCTATTTTATTTTAAACAGGTGATTTATTGATTTGGCTGATAGAATCATAGTTACAGGAATATTTCTGAACACCTGTTTCTGGACTATTTTTAGCAAATAGCTGTGATTTCTTTTAAAAAAAAAATTGCTTCTGCATGTGTCATTACAATGTCATCTCCACTGTGACGACCAAGGACATCAGCTTCAGTGTGGTCCTGCCTGTAGGCATTTATCGGGTCATGATGGGCATCCTGTGTAGAGTAGTTCACTCAGGGCTGCCAGCAGCAGCCAGGTCTCAGCTCTGTCATTCTCTTCCTGTCCAGTTTGTGCTTGAATTGGGATAATTCTGCTATAAAAAATTCTACTGTAAAAAAAAAAATCTTTCAGAATGATTGCCCTATGTATGGGACTATTCAGTTGAACAGGAATGTAATCTATATGATCTATAAACAAATTAAACCTGTAGAAAAACACTAAACTTGCTGATCTGGAGCAAGAAAGGTGGAGTCTGGTCTAACCTTGGGCATATACAAGGTCTCATTCCTTACATATCACATGGCAGATGTTCATTTGACAAGTGAAATGGGGGAGGAGGCCTACTCAATTGAAATAGGAGCTATCAGGAAGGAATGCTGTTGTCCTATGAGAAAGCTAGATCATTGTAAATAACCACTTTCATATTTGACCTATGCACTTCCATGTAGAGATCCTTTCTGAGTAGCATTGCACTTTGGATGGCATTTTCTTTCCTGCAGTCATATCTGGAGTTCTTGGCTAACACATGGGATTAGAATCACAGTAGAAGGTAAGGATTTATCAACTAAACTCTTAAAGACTTGGCTGATAACCTAAGAATGGAAAATATTCTACTGAGTCCCTGAAGCTAATTCTTGGAATAATATTATTTAGTTCTTATCATGGTTCTTTGGTTGCTTTCATAGTTTCCCAATTGATTTTCAACAGACTTAATGGGTCTTGCTGGGTGTACCTACTCCTTTTCTTCAGCTCCCAGTCCATCTCAGCTCCTAACAAGCATGCTCTGTATTCAGCCATATTGGAGTGTGATGGGCCCCTCATATACCTTCATTTCCTGGAACCACACAATCACTTTTGCTGTTAAGAACAATTTTCCTTGGCCTAGAGTCTTCCTAATGCCTTCACACTTTCAACACTGACCTCAAAGACACCCCATCCTCAGAAGCATCTTCTTATTCCATACCCCTCACCAGGATACTTCTCAGGCATATTTGTACAAACTCAGCTTGTTCTCACACCTTCTACTAAATGATGAGTTTTCCCAAGTCCATTAAAACATCACAGGAAGAAATGATGCTGGACCATGCTATGAAATGTTGTCTCAAAAGCTAGTTATTTTTTTAATTCATGAGAGTGGCTTAATTCATGTTGCCTCTGTTAGGTGGACTCAGGTCTTGCTTTGGTCTAGGGTTTGAGTGTGAGTGTAAGGTGCAGGAACAATTCCACTCTTCCTGAGTTTAGGCCCAAGAGGTGCCACACATGGATGTGGGCATCTCTATAGATCTCATGTCTCCTCTGACTTTCCTTGTAGGCACTCCCTAGCTAGACATCGGCATCACTGGTTTTGCTCATGGGCATTTTTTAATATTGCAAGTTAACAATTATTCTTAATGTTGATGTTTGAATTTAAAAATGCCCCCCATAGACTTCTGTGTTTGAACTCTTGCTCTCCAGCTGGCGTTACTGTTTGGGGGTTGTGGAACTATTGAGAAGTATAACCTCTATTCAAGCAATGTGTCAGATCTTAGGGATTGTAGCTTAGCTTAGCCCCACCTTTCTAAAATCAGATGGAGTCTTTCTATGCAATCCGGGCAGATCTACAACCCACTATGTAGACTAGGCTAGCCTTGCATCCAATATGTGGGGTTTAAAGTTATAAGCCACAATTCCAGGCTTCCATTTTCTGATCATTCCCTGACTACCAGGCTGGTGTTACACTCCTGCTGCTACGAATGACTGTATACATTGGAAATTGTCAGGTAAAAAGAGACCCTTTTCCTCCGAGTTTCTTCTAGTCACTGTATTCTAATAAAGTGGTAGAAACGTAAGCAACATGCTCACTTTTCTCACCCTGTTCCCCAGGTCCTTGGCAGCCCCCATACATTGGCTGTCCCACAGTACTTCCAGGCTGCAGTGTGGCTTCCTCACCTGCATGTGAGAATATGCTTCTTTTTCTTTTTGCAATTAAGACATTTCAAAGTCTCTTGAAAATACAAATAGCTAGAATAAAGAATTGACAGCCCTGATGTCCTTTGCACTTTTTTTTTTTTTAATCAACATCTAATCCATTAGGCAAAGGGAAAAGTAAATTACATCTTTTTCTACAGAAAAGACACAGTGCTTACAAAGTCAGGTGCTAATAATACCTTAATAGAGAAAATGGGATGGATGATTTAAGGGCCAGCATGGTTAACCTACCTGTGTAAGATTGCCTGGCTTCCTACACATACTTCTCCTGCATGGGCAGTGTGAAGGAAGAATAAAATGGCAAGAGAAAATGGAAACTTAGTACAGGGTGTCTTTTCTCATAGCTGTACATCTGGGGCAGAAATAAGGCATGGCAGATTTTTGGAAAGGTGTGTGTGTGTGTGTGTGTGTGTGTGTGTTCATGTGTGTATTTTGGATGTATATGTATGTGTAGTCCTGTGTGTACATGTATGTATATGTTTATGTTTATATATATATTTGTGTGTATGCATGCATGTGTGTATGTGTGTTTGTATTTGTGACACTTGTGTGTGTGCATGTGTGTGTATGTTTGTGGGGAAGAATGCATGTTTGTGTATATTGTGGATGTATATGCTCATGTATTCATGCATGTGAATGTATCTATGTATGAGTTAGACCTGGTAGATACACTGCTTACCTTAGATAAAGGAGAATCTCAGTTCTGCTTTGTTTTTCCTGCTCACAGAAAGTAGATAGGCAGAATCACGCCTGAGAATGTGTCTTGTGTACTCTTAGGACCTGCCTGAGGAGCAAGTCACCACATATTCTAGAATACAAGGAGAGAAACAAAGTTGGACTGGGGAGAAGGCTCAGTAAATAAAGCACTTACAGCACAAATGTGAAGGCAGAAGTTGGCTGCCGGAACTCCAAACACCAAGATTCTCATCTCTCAGAAGTTTGCTCCTGTGAAAGAAATCTGCCCTCATCAGCTAGGAAGGCAAGCTGTTCATTCATCCTGGCTGCAGCCATCAGAGATCAGCAGACACCTGGAAAGCTACCAGAAGATGCAGGAGCCTAGCCAAGACCAGAAGAACCACCCAGCTGAGTCCTGGCTAAATCTCTAGCCTGAAAATTACTCAGCTACACGACTCTCATTATGGATTTTAGTCTTTTTTAATTTTTTTTCTTTTTTTCCTTACTTTTATAGAATGAAGTCCTTTTTTTAATCCATGTATCCATTTGTTCCAACTCCCTTCCCCTTCCTGGCCCCTCCCAGTCAGCCTTCAGCCTCCCTCCTCCCTATTCCCCATCCCCTCTCTAGAGAGGGCAAGAGGTCCCAGGGTGGATTAGCTCAGCATCCACTCCAGGCAAGTTCAATTTCCTCCTCCTAATATCCAGACTAGGTTAGGTGTTCCTCTGGAGGGAATGGGCTGCAAGATGCCAGTCTATGCACAGAAACACAGTCTGAACCCTCCCCTTGGGGCTCTACATATTGCCTATGTCAGTGGACAGTTGCCTATCCTTGGAGGGTTTAGTCCCTTTTCCAGATGGTTCCCAGGTGGCTGTTCTTGATACAGTGAGCTCCCCAGAGCACCAGCCAGCCATCATTGTCAGAATTTTTCTCATGGGCTGGAGAGATGGCTCAGCCATTATAGGCTAGGCTCACAACCAAAAATATAAGAGAATTTTCCTTATAGATCCTATTCCCTTGCTCATATAGAGTCTCCTCTTCTGCTATCTGCTAGACCAAGGACTCAGCCCAGTGCTTAGCCATGTATCCCTGCCTCTACCTCTATTCATTATTGGAAGTAAATTCTGTGATGGCACTTAAAGTGGTTATTCATTTGATTAAGGGGGAAGTCCAACCTTTGCTATTGGTTGGAGACCTAGGTTTTTAATTTTTAAGATTTATTTTTTATTTTCTGTATATATGTTTTATCTACATATATGTATGTGCACCATATACATGCAGTTCCTGTGAAAGCCAGAAGAGGGCATTTGGATCCCCTGAGAGCTGGCAAGTTGAGTTACTGACTGTTCTGAGCCACCATGTAAATTCTACATCTCCTGCAAGAGCAGTAAGTGTTCTTAACTACAACACCACCTCTCTAGCTGCTAGTCTTTTTTTTTTATTTTTCTATAATAAGATACCTAAAGCTGAGTAATATAGATAGAAAATATGATAATTCACACCATATTCTAAGGACTCAGGAAGATGGTGTCAGTATCTCCTAGGCTCTGGTAAAAAGCCTCCAGCGTCCATTTCATAGCAAGTGGGACCATGTCAAGAGAGACTGAAAGAAGAGAGGTCACATGCAAATACAAAAAACCAGGGACTTATTCTTTACAAAGGATTTAACCTTTTGGTAACTGACTAGGATCCCATGAGAACATTAATCCTTTAGTAATATCTCCAGGTACCCAATCATCTTCTCTTAGGATGACTATTTCATTATGACCCCACTGGGGAACTGGCTTCCAACACATAAGACTTTGTGGGAAATCTACATATAAATCATGGAATTTTTCTAAACTACAAGAGGGATTTTGTAAATATTTTTTGTGGCCAAGGCAACTAACATGGGGATTATAAATCCTATATATATAAATATACAGACAAATGTATTAAATAAGATTCTTTTCTTATATCACTGAAATCTGGCAGAAGGGAGAAAACAAACACTTGTCCAACACTTTAGAGTGAAAAACCTGGGATTGAGAAGAGAAACCAGTGTCTAGAGTAACCCATAAAAGGAACTTTCCCAATACTTAGTGACTTGATTAATGAGAATTTTCTTCTTTGGTTACATAATGGAATATATGGTCATAGAAGTGCTTCTACATAGAAATTCTCACATGTACATTTTACTCATGACCATTCTAGCTACAAATGGAAAGGACAGAGTGAGGTATGGAAAGACACAGATGTTTTGAGTGTCTCACATTCTGACAGAAGTTATACAGCTCCCTGTTTTTCTCTGGTTTCTTTACTTTCTGATGAATGAAGGGTAGGATGAAGTGAAATGTGGGGTTTTGCATCACCTTTGAGGGTTAACAGTCATTGTCAACTTGACAAGTATAGAATTCTCAAAGAGACAAGCATCTGTAGGGGATAGTCATAAGACACTGAGGTGGGAAAACTCATCCTAAATTTGGACAGTATCATCCCATGTGATAAGATCCTGAACTGCATTTAAAGAAAAGAAAAGAAAAGGAAAGGGAAGGAAAGGGAAGGAAGGAAAGGAAAGGAAAGGAAAGGAAAGGAAAGGAAGGAAAGGAAAGGAAGGAAAGGA
>PVIH01014752.1:0-29769 GCA_004025045.1 Sigmodon hispidus
AAAAAAAAAAAAAAAAAAAAAAAAAAAAAAAAAAAAAAAAAAAAAAAAAAAAAAGGTTAAAAGCCCCGAGACAAAACATAGATAAAGAGAAACAGGTTAAGTAAAAAAAAAAAGCTAGCTAAAATCAAGCTAAGCTAATGCTGGGCATTCAAAACTAATAATACATTTCCACATCATAATTTGGGAGCTGGTTAGTGGCCCAAAAGAAAAAGCCTGGTACATGCCTACATTAAAAAGATAAAAAATAAAAATAGAAACTAGAGCCCAAAGCCTTGAATAACTCAATCAAAAAATGGGGTTCAGAACTAAACAGGGAATTCTCAGCAAAAGAATTACGAATGGCTCAAAGGCACTTTAAAAAGTGCTCACCATCTTTAGCCATCAGAGAAATGCAAATCAAAACATCTTTGACATACCACCTGAACCTATCAGACTGGCTAAGATAAAAAAAAAGAGATGACAGCTTATGTTGGAGAGATCAAGGGGAGTGTAAGCTTGTTCAACCACTCTGGAATGCAGTATGGTGGTTTCTCAGAAGATGGGGAATCAATCTCCCCAAGGATCCAACAATACCACTTCTGGGTGTACACCCTAAAGAAGCACATTCGCACTCCAAAGGTATTAGCTCAACTATGTTCATAGCAGCATTATTCATAATAGCAAGAACCTGGAAGCAACCTAGATGCCTCTCAAATGAAGAACGGATTAACAAACTGTGGTACATCTACACAAAGGAGTACTACTCAGCAGTGAGAAAAAATGATATCCTAAAATTTGCAGGCAAATGGATGGATTTGGAGAATATCCTCCTGAGTGAGGTATCACAAACCCAGAAAGATAAGCAGGGGATGTACTCACTCATTAGTGGACTCTAAACAAAAAAAAACAAAGCATGACTAAGCTCCCAACCACAACCACTGAACAGCTTGGGATCAGAAACACCTTGGACTGACTCCTTGGATCCCACTACTCCTAGAGGAACACCTGACTTAGTCTTGGTGATGGGGAGAGAAAACTGGATTTGCCAGGATTGGAGACTGAACTAAGCAATATTGAGACCTTGGGACCTTGGGACAGCCTGCCCATGGGAGTGGGGCGGGGGGGAATGGGGAGATGTGGAGAAGAGAGAATAACCTGATGTGGTGGGAGGGGAAAGGGACCTTGAATAAATATATACAAGGGTAGAAAATGTGACTTCTTTATTCATAATAATAAAACAAATATCTGAAGAGTAAAAGAAACCATTAAAAACAGAGAGCTGATGAAATGTATTTGAACCAGGGAACATGTTCCAGTTCCAGCAAACAGAAGTTGGCAGCTTTCGCCATATCGTTCTGCCTTTAAAGTGAAGGATACAAGAATGAGGTAATAGAATCTCTCTCAGTGACAAAGGAAAATTGCTGAGACCAGATATGTGTCAAATGCATTCCATCATGGATGCCTAAAAAAACCGTTGTGTGAATGAAGCCTGGATTGTCCTAAGACCCCCATGAGCCAGAGCTGTGGGATACCTGCCAAGGAGAGCTGCAGACCAGGTGTGGAACCATCCCAACAGAGAAAAGGGTGTTGCAATCAACAAAGCTGAAAGGAGTTGGAGATCTGAAGAGCAGTTTGACATCAGACTTGGAGATGCAGTTTGGAGCTTGCCAAGCTAGGTTCTGCCTTATTTTCATCTAGCATTTCCTCACTGTGTTCTCTTTTCTCTATTTTAGAATGGTAATGTTTATCTGTGGCATCGTATGTTAGAAGTATGTTGTTTGTTTTTTTAAATTTTATAAGGGATTACAGCTAAGAGATTGCCATGACTCTCAGAAGAAACACTATGCTTTGGACTTTCAAATAGTGGTGAGACAGTTATATATTATGGGAACTTTTGAAGTTAAACTGAATGCATTTACACATTATGATATGACTAAAAGTCTCTGGGGCCTGGGAGAGATATGGTGATTTGAATGGGAATGACCTACATAAGCTCATATATTTTAATGTTTCCTCACTAGAGAGGGGTGCTACCTGACAGGAACTCAGAAGTGTGACCTTGCTGGAGGAGGAGTGACCTTGTTGGAGGAAGTGTGTCACTGGGGGTGAGTTTGGAATTTAAAATGTTCAAGACATACCCAGTATCTCTCTCTTCTCCTTACTGCCTGTGGAGCTGGCATCAGGTTTATCTGAATGACACCATACTTCCCACCACACTGATAACAGAATAAACATCTGAAACTGTAAGCAATCCCTAACTAAATGCTTTCCTTCATAAGAGTTGCCTTGGCCACAGTGTCTCTTCACAACAACAGAGCATTGACTGAGACAATGAAGATGAATGCAAAAATGTCCAGTAAAATATTTGCAGAGTCCAAGAACACATTAAAAACATCATCCACTATGACCAATTAAATTTCATCCCAGAGATATATGCATGGCCCAATATATGTAAATTGGTAAATATAATTCACCATATAAACAAAGAGAAAGACAAAAACACATGATCGCCCCATTAGATGCAGAAAAAGCCACTGACAAAATTTAATGCACTTTCATGATAAGAGAGCCCTGGAGAGATCAGACATATAAGGGGCATACTTCAACATAATAAAGTTTACGCAAAACCTATTCCAAAATTAACCTAAGTGGAGGGAAACTCAAAGCAATCCCACTGAAATCAGTAACAGGACAAGAATGTCACTCTCTCTACACTCATTCAAAAAAGTGCTTAACATCTTAGCCAAAACAATTAGACAACTAAAGGATATTGAAGGGATACAAATTGGAAAATAAGTCAGAGTATCTTGATTTTTAGATGATATAATTGTATATAAGTGGCCATAAACATTCTATCAGAAAACACCTACACCTGATAAACACGTTCAGCAGAGTATCTAGATACAAAATAAGCTGACAAAAATCAGTAGTGCTCCTATATACAAATTAAAGTTCTGAAAAGAAAGACATTTCATAATAGCCTCAAAACATATAAATACTTTGTGGTACCTCTGACCAATTGAAAAACTTTTATGATTAAAAACTTCAAATCACTGAAGAAAGATTCCAGTCAGAAGTGGAGCACAACTTTAGTCATAGCACTGGAGAGGCAGAGGAAGGTGGATCTCTGAGTTTGAGGCCTCCCTGCTCTATAGAAAGAGTTCAAGGACAGCCAGGACTATGCAAAGAAACCCTGCCTCAAAAAATGAGAGAGGAAAAGGAGGTAGAGGAAGAAGAACAAGAAGATCAAGAACAAGGAAGAAGAAGAAATTGAACAACACACCAGAAGATGGTCATGAACTGTTAGAATTAATAAAAATGGCTGTCCTACCCAAAGACATGTACAGATTCAGTTCAATCCCCATTAAAATTTCAACACAGTTCTTCACAGTTCTTGAAATGACAATTTTAAACACCACATAGAAATACAAAAACCAAAGGATTGTTAAATAATAAAAGAACTGATGGAGGTGTCACCATTTCCAATTTCAAGTCATACTACAAAGTTGTAGTAACAAAAACAGCATACTATTGGCACAAAAACAAACCCATTGTTCAATACAATAGACCTGAAGACTCAGTCATAAATCCACACACATATAAACAGCTTGGTTTTTTTTTTAAATACAATTGCCAGAAATATTTAATGGAAAAAAGACATCTTCAACAAATGATTCTGGTCAAAATGGACCACTACATGTAAAAGAATGCAAGTAGATCCAATTTTATCACCCTGCACAAACTCAACTTCATGTGGATTCAAGACATCAACATAAAGCCAGACACACTAAACCTGATAGGAAAAAAAAAACTGGAAAAGTTCCTGTGAACTTATTGGCACAGGAAAAGTGTTTGTAAAAAGGCACCTAGATCAACAATTAATAAATGGGATCTCATGAAACTGAAATGCTTTGGTAAGCCAAAGAACAACTGTCACTCAAAATGGCAGCCTACAGAACATGAAAAGATTTTCACTAGCTCCTCATCTGATAGAGGGCTAATGGTTGGGATTCTGAGCCAGTTCCTGAAGCCCTGGCCAATGGGCAATAACCTGGCCTGCCCAGTGACTTGACATCAAGCTCCATTTAAGAAATTCACACCTTCTACCCCCCTGTCTTGTCCTTTTCTGTCCCCACCTTGCCACAGGACACAGGATCCTCACCCCCCGACCCTCCCTCCCCCACCTCTCTCTATCTATCTACCTCTCCCCACCTCCTCATTGTAATAAAATTTTCTATGTGAGCCCAGCCTGTGTCCCTTTCCCACTGTTCTTTGTGTCTCTTTCCTGTGACCTTGAGTCTTACCCTGACACCCATCTACATGGGCCTGGAGCACCATTCCCCATCCACCACGAGCTGCAATTATATGTGAATATCAGAACACAACACTAATATCCAAAATATAAGAAAAACCTCAAGAAACTAGATATCCAAAAAACCAAATAACCCAATTTTTAAAATGTGGTAAAGATCTAAACAAAAAAAAAAAAATCTCAATAGAGAAAAAACAAAATGGCTGAGAACACTTAAATCATCAACATCCTTGGTTGTCCGGGAAAATGGATTTCAAAACTAGTTTGAGATTGCATCTTACACCTGTCAGAATGACTAAGATCTTCAAAATAAGTAGTAGCTCGTGCGGTGAGGCTGTGAAGTAAACATAACACTCATACATTGCTTGTGAGTGTGAAAACTCATACAGCCACTATGGAAACCAATATGTCCGCTGTTCCTTCAGAACATAGAAATTTATCTACCCCAAGTGAATAAGTGGGGATCTGATTCTTATGCCATTTCTTGAATTTTTTCCGTCTGACTTGCCCTACTTTGATTTAATAGTTTTTGTTTTATCTTATATTTTATTTTGTTATTTTTGCAAAACAATGAATGAATGAAAACCTAGTCACTAGAGTAAAGGTTAACAAAGAACACTATCATTTATAACTGCTGGGAAGGGGAAAACTGGTTTTTCTCTAATAGAATGACACTGGGTATATCAATCACTGCAGGACAGATCTTATGTTCAGAAGTCATTGACCAACAAATAATGGACTCCACAGTTTTTGTGTGGGTGTGTACCTGTATTTGGTAACAGTATGGAGGTATTGTGGTGGTGGTTGGTTGGTAGTTTGTTCTCTTTTGGGTAATGTTGTACTTTGTTTCCTTGGTTTCAGGCACTCTCTTGTATTGGTTTTTTGGTTTGTTTACTGAAAAAGCTTAAAGTTCTGTGGGTAGGGAAGATGGAGGATCTTGGGCAAACTTGAAGGAAGGAACGAATATAATCAAAATATGTTTAATTTTTTAACAATAAAAATTTTGAAAATAGGTAGAAACCAAAGAATCTAACAAATGATAATAAAGAATACATGAGGAAATGTGCATATACCATAAATAAAACCATAAAGGAAGGGATTGAAGTAGAAAAAGATTGGGTTATGTTTCTTATATCTAGTCTCCTGAGTTTTTTTTATATTATAAGTGTTAACAAATACTGGTATCCCCTATCTACAACTGATTTTTTAAAAAAGTAAATATTATTGCATCTGAAAGTGCCTGATAGTTAGCAGAAATCACAAGATATAACTTATCTTCAGGGTTACTTTGTGCCAATCATCAGTGTATTATTATATATCATAAGCTCACTTAATCCTTATAATAAAACATTAATGTAAGTCCTTTTACAATCAAGATATTGAGAAAAGACAGAGAGTTAGGCAATTGTCTCAAGTTTATAAAACTTACTAGGGGAACCACAAAGACATCAAGTCCAAATTCTTGCCCCAAAATTGATTCTTTTACATTGTGAAATGACCACTTTCATACAGAGAAAAATAGTTGTTTCTTGTTCAGTGACAAGAAAGCATTCACATGTGATTATGTATCCCATGGCAATTCATTTGTATCATTTTGTCGAAGTAATTCTTGGTGAAAGGGAATTATAATTCAAGAAAGATAATACATCTCATGATTACAAACTAAGTCATAAAAAATGTCTTTAGAGTACTTACATGTCCAGGACCTCGTGTTTAAAAAAACATCCTGTGAGACAACAACAAAACTAGCAGTAATGAGCACTGATGTATTTAGTCATGCCTCGTGATCACCAAGACAACTGAACAAAAATATAAATATAATGAACCAAAGTTTACTGCTTGGGGCTTTGGAGCGCACATCTTCTCTTTCAGGGCCAGCTGTTCTCAACTTTAGTATCTAAGGCAACAACTGAATCATAGGAAAGGGAAATGTAGATTAACTTGGAAATGCAGTACCTTATTTAATTTAATCTGTTCAAAGCAAACTTATTCCTAACATCATTGTGTAGTGTCATTCATGGTAAGGTCATGTTATACACTTGATTTTTCCCATAGCCTTAATATTCAAAATAAGTGAAGAAAATATATTTTACTTGAAATGCATTCATGGGTGGTTTTGTAAATGGGGTGATCGTAAGAGGGGACATGATTCTGAGGTCTGATATCTGAATTTGATGGGGTGCATGAGGCAAATACACCAAACAATAATTATATATATATAATTTAAAAAGAAAAAAGAAATAATATGATTAATATCAGAGTTTCACTGGCTTTGTAAATTTTAAAGGTTTTATTCATTTCTTTAAGTTTTATGGAATTATATGATATGTATTTGTCTTAGTTTTTTAAGTTATAGTAGGATTCTGTAGTAAGTTCATATTGTGCTTGTTTCTGTTATTGCTGTTTTTTTACTTTTAGTATGGTGTATTTTATTAGTATTTCAAGTATTTCAAGGCTACAAAGAATACATTTATTAAAATCATTCATTGAATTTAGGTTTAATGTTTCTCACCAGTTTTTTCAGAATCTTCAATTTATCAAAACAAATTTATAATGTATGTCTTTATGATTTTCTGGAATTTCATTCATATCTGTTATAATGTTTGCCTTTCAATTTTTAGTTTTATTAATGTAGGTCTTCCCTTTTTTGTTTAATCTGGTTAAGAATTTGCCAATTGTGCTTAATCTTTAAAAAATAAATAAATTTTCTTTAAAAAAAGAAAGGCTTCATATGCAATAGAAAAACAGTTCTGAAAATACATTCTTTACTCCTCTGTCCTTCAGCTTCCCTGCATGCAGTGCAAGTTTCCACCTCTGAAGGCTGTCATAATGAAATGTCAAGGTGATTCTGCCAGTGTTTCACTATCTGGTCTTTCCACAGCACATTAGCAAAGTCAACTGAAGGCTGGGTTTCTGGGCTTTGAGGCAATAATGATGGATTTTGATCAGTGTTTACTCTGGATTATCTGGTTGGTTTTCACATTTCTCTACCATCAAACATTTTTTTTCCTGATGATTTAGAGGTGAAGGAAGCAGAGAAAGAGCCCATGTCGGCTTCATCACTGGGCTGGAGTCACTTGTGGAGAGTCTCTGAGGCAACCCATTGAGGAAGACCTTCCTCACAGAGATGCTACCTGGAGATGGTGAGGCAGCTGCATCCTGCAGAAGAAACACTAAGACAATTCTGCTTTCAACATCCTGGACCCAGAAATGAAGAGGTAAGGTATTGGGGGCCTTCTCATGGGCAGTAAGTTACACTGGATATTAATCCTGGAAAATACTATTTCCTGGTTGCCAAAAACATGTGCAAAGAAAAGAAAGGACTTAAATTAACACAAGGGACTATCCAGGCTTTGGCTGAAAAAGCTAAGGTATGTTAAATATCTACAGAGAAATTGTTTTCCTTGTATGCATTATATAGGAGAAAATTAATTATTACAAGTGGAAATCAGGAAACTGTATCTTAATTTTCTATTTCATACATATTGACTCAGCAGAAATGTAAGCAAGTAATGTAGATTAAATTAAAAATGAAGAACTAAAGTACTTTGTTCTTGAAAAAAAATGTTCTTAGACAAGATTCAGATTTTTTTAAAACCATTTGTAAGTCTCCTGATATGGAATACTGAAAGATATTTGATGAGGGATTTTAGTATATTTCATACAGCAGAAGTATTTGTATTCTTTTCTAAATTAACCTCTGAGACATAGTGATAGTGAAATCTATAAAGAATTGACAGCATGAGGTTGACTTCAATTTTAAAAGAATGTTCATTATCTGTGACAAGTGTGCCTGTCAGAATCAGTGCACAGACTAGTCATTCCTCTGTGGGTATGCTTTGGACTGAATCCCATCTCAGATCATCACTGTTCTTTGTGTCCAGGTTGATTGATAGCAGATTTCAGGCTTAGTTAACTGTGAAAAGCTAGTGCCAAAGAAATCATGAAATGACTCTCTCAAAATAACATTTCAAGCATTATAACCAGGTAGCTTAACGAATGTGCCTACTTTTGAATCAGGGTCACAATTGTAAGTGATTTTCTCATAGTGGTCATGAAAAATATTTGGAAAGTCAGAGTTAACAAAACTCCAAACTTCTGGGTTATATCTATGCAGACTGGCAGGCAAACATGCCCAAGGAGTCACCAGCCTTATATTTAGCTGGAATTACTTTCAACAGAATATTTTATACCTCATGGGTTGAATGGCAAGAATATGCCCATGAAGCCATCACCACAACCTTGCTTGCAAGCCTATCTATCACCTTTAGAAGGTGCTTTCTGTCATGTCTACGCAACTCCATTGGATGTGTGATGTACACTGTCAAAGATCTGCTTTATCACTATTGAGTCAATAAAGTACAGTAGGATAAGGCCATTATTTCTTCTTCTGAAGCCAAGTTATCATTGTAACATTGGAAAATAGATGTTAGTCAGCAGCTCAATTAAGTGTTGGCAGTTCTTAGATGCTCATGGGTATGCTGAAGAACTACTGAATGGTGCTGAGTTCATTGGTCCTATAAGTAGAAACTAATATTAAAAACCATCTTCGGACCTTGAGTCTCCTGCCCTTGCTGGGGAGTAGGGGAGGAGATAGGGAGAAGAGAGAGTGACTGGGAGGGGCAGAAGAGGAAAGGGACTTTGAACAAGGGGATACATGGATAAAAAAGTGAGACTTTATTCAAAATTTAAAAAAAAAACATTAAAACAGTAGTTAAAATATAGTTGAAACAATATTATATTGAACAAAACAGACCTCTGTTTTCACAAAAAAATAATTTTCAGTAAGCATTGTATATATAAAATTATTTGACCATTGATTACTACTTACTATTAGCTCACTTAAGTAATATCAAAAAATATAAGTTTAAATTTTAAAGGAAAAATATAATAACTGTATATTATTTTCTACCATTATTTAGAGAATGATTTTGAAAATAGATTCTTCTATCATACAATATACCTCAATCACATTCTCCTTCCCACACCTACTAGTGTAGTAATATACTGGAGAAAGAAAAGAAACTTGGAGATGCAGTTTCTTTTCTTAGAGTTTTACCACTGTTTGGAAGAATACCAAACAATCTTAAGCCACATTTTTCATGTTTTAAATCACTTTTCTACCAATACTACAGCCTTGCATTATTCTCAGCCACTCACAAATTTTACTTATTTAATTTTTAGCCCCAACAATGAGTGTTTCAATTGTCCACAGAAAGAGAGAGAAAGAGACAGAGACAGAGAGACAGAGACAGAGACAGAGAGAGACAGAGAGAAAGAGAGAAACTGAACTTTGTAGTTTTCTTACCTTTTTCTGGTATCACAGTAAATGATTGAGAGAAATCAGATAGAAAAGAAAGATTATCTCTAAGAAAGAGAATCAGCTTTACTATGCTTAGGAGAGAAGAAATAGTGACAGAAAGAGCATCCTACTCTTTGAAGTATCGTCTAGAGGAGAGCAGTCTCCTTATAGTTTCACAACTCAGTGTTAAAATTGAATTAAAACTTCTGTATACAATCCAACTGTGAGGATAATGTTTATAAAAGAATTGTAAGCATAGTACAGTTCTTCAGAAAGTAGATTCTCCTCCACTCTGTAAGATGGGGATGGAGAAATGTGTAAATATATAACAAGACATTCAACACTCCAGGCTTAAGGGCATAGATATGGATAGTTAGAGTTTGACATTTAGAGTAGAATTTCTTTTCATCTTCTGCTTTGAGGTTTTTGCAATCATACTACAAATTCACACTGAGCAGAGGGCCAGAGAAGTCCCTGATCACAGGGCCATGAGGTAGAGGTGACCAGAGCAATTTGTCCATGCTCAGCTAAAGCAACAGAGGCTTCAGCCTCATAAGCTCCAGAACTTGGTGGATATATAACATGGCAGGAAAGAAAACTTTCCTTAAAAACAGCAGCTACCACTAGCTCACCATCCCTGACTTGTCACAAGGTAGAATTTTGTGCAATTTGCCTGTGTCACTTGATCAATGTCTTTCTTTCTTCTAGAATTCAAACTCTCAGACACAAGTTCTTTGACCCATAACTATACCCCATATACATAGACACAACCATTACACTTGGAAGCATGGCCCCTGTAGCACAATTGTTACTCGTTTTGTTTGGAAATACTACTTGAACTTCTCTAGTACTGAGTAAGATGAATTATTCCTTGCCCCTTTTTCTTCTCAGTCAGCTGTTTACATAACAAGCTTAGTCTTTGGTGTAGATAGTAAACCTCTGTGGAAGTCTGCAGCCAAGTACAAAAAAACAGGGAAGACTAAACAGGGCCCCAGTGTCCATTCTATCTGGTCTTTGCAATAGTTCAACAAATCATTGTTCCTGCTGATAGTTTTTACCCTCATTAATTTCGTGGCTTCTTGATACTCCTATATTCCCGCTGTTCTCAGAAAGGCTTCCCAAATAGTCACACCTCTGCTGAGACTCCAAAATTGCCTTCCTATCTGTCTGATGTGGTGAGTTCAGATGTTATTGAGTGAGACCATGAAATGTTGCTTTGAAGTCTCAGAGCCCCCTTCAAAGACCAGTTGCACACTGCCTGCCCTTCTTGTATGTTCTCATGTTCTGGGAGGAAGGATTGCCATTGTGCACCCAAAGCCTTGTAAAACATTTTAACCCTCCAAAAATTGCCATAAGGTTCAGTCTTAAGTCAGTGAGCATTTTATATAAACCCCTTAATAAATATCAATCTCTTATATAATCAATTGCCAATAATTATTTCTTACAGTATCTGGTGTCCCAGCATAGTCTGAGATAGCCTTCCTTCTTTTTACTTTGTACTTTCTGTGTATGGGATAGAATACAGCTTAATTTTGTAGGATAAATATCACAAGGGACCATCGTACCGGAACTACTGCCACTCAGATTCCAGGTTACTGAACGGAAACTAATTTTTTACCCCAGTACTAATTACGTACCCCAATAGCATTGGTAAAGAAAGACAACAGCTCAGTGTTCCAAACCGGTTGCTGTGGGTTGATTTGACAGTAAAGTTCTCTTTGCTTTAATTCAAGTACATTTTTTAAAAAACGCAAGTTTTTTGTCTACAGGTCATACTGGCTCTCTGTAAGATTTCTGCATATGTGAACAATACATGTATAAGTTCTAACATAAGCATGTTTACCATGCCAAGCACTAAAGGCAAATTTATTATTTTTTTTTTACAGAACAATAAACACCTTTATTACATGAGCTATTGATGATGGTTTATTTGCCTTTCCGAGCTTTGATCTTCCTCAGATAGAACTCAAGCTCTTTGCCTTCGAACACATAGCCATCTGCTCTGCCACACTGGCCTGGTCTTGAGGCAATACAGGCGAGAAGCTTGCCCTGCTGGAACTGCTCATCCAGAAGACTGCTAATTTTGGCGTTCTTTTTCCTTTCATCGTATTTCTTTTGAATTTCCTTGATCGCTTTTTGTTCAATATTTCTTCCTTTCCAGGGGTCAGCTGGGCCCCCTTCTTCCGGCCCAGGGGCAGTGCATAGTGGGACTCATACCACTGTCGGTATGGGGCGCTGTCAATTAGCACAATACAATTCTTCACTAGGGTCTTGGTGCGGACCAGCTCATTATTGGAGGCATTGTAGATAACATCAATGATCCTTGTTTTTCGAGTGCAACATTCAGAACCCCAGGAAAAGTTCCCCACATCCAATCTTAGGGCACGATACTTCTTATTGCCTCCTCGAACTCGGACCGTGTGTATACAACGGGGGGCCAATCTTGGTGTTGACAGCCGGCCGTCCAAGCTCATACTTTCGCTTCTTGTGGTAGGGCTTCCGCTTCCCCCCGGTCTTGCGGCGCTTGTGCCAGTTATCCCGAGAGATGCCCATCACTCAGCGCTGGCTGGAAAGAGCACTAAAGGCAAATTTAAAAAACACTAATTTTATTCAAAAAGTGAAAGGAAGCAGAGAATGACATTTGAAATACGTAAAAAGAGAAGACAGTGAATGTGAAAATGGTACATAAGGTAAGAATAATAAGACTTGAAAAAGTAACAAAACCATTCAAGTGTATGAAAAAAAATCTTATTAAATCATATGATACATGTTAAACACATAAGTGACAAGACTTTAGTGAATTTTGTTTGTGTGAAAGTTATAAGACAAGAACCAAGACCAGTTAACATTGTGGTTTAGATTGGGATGACAGTGGCTGAAATTTTTTTAGTGAGGGATATAGTATATATCTTTTATTCAAACACGTCAGATTGGTTAGAAGAAAGGCTAACTCCTAGCCTTTCTAGAATTAGTTTATAACAAAGATAAAGGGACCAGAGAAAAGTTCTAGAATACTTATATAAAGACTAGAGGATCAAAGCTCTCTTAGAAATGAAACAACAATATCCAGCACATTTGCTTTTAATCTGACATTAACAAAAAGCTAAATTTGGATGTGACTTCAATGAACAGGTAAAAGTATCCTCACTGTACTTAACTACTTTCATAAGAAACTAAAGGGCCATGTTATTTTACAAATCTGTCTTTTCTAAACTTTCCAATATGCATGGAAAGAATACAGACCTTGAAATAAATGTCATCTAAATAAAAATGAAAGTGTAATATTAAACTCATGGTCAAAAAAGAATTCTGAACAGATATAAGATGAGTTGACTAAAATATGCACTTTCTATAATTAAATCTTTCAGTTATTAACCAAATTTCTTTCCCTGAAGTTAATCCTATATTTTACCAGTTACTTCCAAAGTCTACATTAACAAATTATTTCTTGTATTCCTTGTCATCCTTTGCACTGCCTCCATCTCCTAGTCTCCTTACAGTAGAACATAAACATGAGACTATGGACCCAAGCAATTACAGTGCTTTGCACGTTTTTATCCTGCTTGGCTTCTCTGAACACCCTCAACTGGAAATGATCCTCTCTGGAGTTGTCACATTCTTTTACATCATTACGTTGGTGGGTAACACAGCCATCATACTTGCATCCCTCCTGGATCCCCATCTCCACACACCAATGTACTTTTTCCTCAGAAATTTATCTTTCCTGGATTTGTGCTTCACAACAAGCATTGTTCCTCAGATGCTGGTTAACTTGTGGGGACCTGAAAAGACTATCAGCCCTGTGGGCTGTGTTGTTCAGCTTTATGTGTATATGTGGCTAGGCTCTATTGAGTGTCTTCTCCTGGCTGTCATGTCCTATGATCGTTTCACGGCTATCTGTAAGCCATTGCATTATTTTGTAATCATGACTCCACATCTGTGTATTAAGATGATTGTCATGGTCTGGAGTATTAGTTTGGCCAACTCTGTAGTGTTATGCACACTCACTGTGAATTTACCTCGATGTGGACACAACGTTCTGGATCATTTCTTGTGTGAGTTGCCAGCCATGGTCAAGATAGCTTGTGTAGACACCACAATGGTCGAAATGTCTGTTTTTGCTCTAGGCCTTGTTATTGTCCTGACTCCTCTTATCCTTATTCTTATTTCCTATGGCTACATAGCCAGAACTGTGCTCAACATGAAGTCAAAGGCAGGCCAACAAAAAGCAATGAATACCTGTGGGTCTCATCTCACTGTCGTCTCCATTTTCTATGGCACTATTATCTACCTGTACTTACAACCAGGAAACAGGACCTCCAAAGACCAGGGCAAGTTCCTCACACTCTTTTACACCATCATCACTCCAAGTCTCAACCCCCTCATTTACACCCTGAGGAACAGAGACATGAAAGATGCACTGAAGAGACTCATGAGGTTTCATCACAGAATTGTAGAAGTGAAGAGAAACTAGGAGTCATAGAAAGTCCTAGAGAAGCAAAGCAACAAAGTAACTTCTCCAATAAAGAATGATCTTTGGATCATAGAGGTCAAAGGCTTAAGTAACAGTTACATACAGAACTTATATAGATGCAAACAGGGTGAGGACTGTAGGGCAGTCATTTCAGGTTTCTAACCATTGGCGTATTCTCAGGGAATACATGTCACTAAGAATCTTTTTTTGCAAAAATGTAGCACAAAGAGGTTCCTTGTGCAAACTTGATTGCATTTTCATTTTTTTGGCAGCCCCATGAAAATTGCCTTGTCTCATTCTCTATTTTCTATGTTAACACTCACATAGTCTAAAACATTGACACAATGATTTTATATCCACTGTATTTTGTGCAATAAATAACCATACACAAAAAGTTGAAGAGTTCATTTGTCTCTCTGGCTGTCTGTCTATTTTTTAGCCAGGTTTTCATGAAACGAAGAGGGTCTCAAATGACTTATGTAGCTGAGGATGACCATGACCACCTTCTTCTTCTTTTCTTCTTCTTCTTTTCTTCTTCTTCTTCTTCTTCTTCTTCTTCTTCTTCTTCTTCTTCTTCTTCTTCTTCTTCCTGCTCAACCTTCCAAATGCTAGGATCATAGGTGTGTCACACCACACCAAGTCTGTATGATTCTCTGGATTAAACCCAAAGCTTCATACATGCTAGGTAAACCCTCTAACAACTGCACTATATCCCCAACCTTATAAATAATTTTGTATATTGAATCTTTATTAATCACTCAAAATTTATTTATATTTAGCTCTTATAATGCAATATGTATGGCAGCAATCATCATAAATAACACAAAATGAGTGATTTTGTTTGTCCTTTGTTTAGTGACACTTCGTACTGACATCTTTTGTAACTGCCTACTACATTTCCTGAGGAAGACAATGAAAACACTCAGATTAATGTTTTAAATGTGACTAACACAGGGATGGAGAGGTGTCTCAATGGTTAAGACCATTTGTTGGAATTCTGGAGGACATGAGTTTGATTCTCAGCAGCCACTTGTCAGCTCACAACTGTCTCTATTCCAGTTCTAAGAGATCTAACACCTTCTTCTGTCCCCAAAGGCACCAAGCACACATGTGGTACACAGCCATCTATTCAATCAAAACACCAATAACATAAAAATAAATTTAGAGGTAACACAACAATCCTGCTTATATCTCATTCATTCACTTAAAAAAATACATTCTATGGTCATCTCAACATTATTGAAAAGGGAATATGATGGATTTGATAACAGTTAGAATTTTGATACATGCTTTGGAGTTTGTGAGACTGTTAAGAGGTATTTTAATGTTTGCATGTGATGAAATTCCATAAGGTAAATGAAATTTTTATTTCTACATGTCATGACATTCAGATTTTATGAAAATAGCATTTTATTTAAATCTTAATATTTATTATTTTATATTTTTCTCCAAATGATCTCTTTTAGATCATTTCAGGCAGTGGTGGTACACACCATAATCCCAATACTATAGAGTGGATCTCTGTGTTAGGAACCAACCTGATTTACAAAGTGTGTTCCATGGCAGTCAAGAAACACAGAGAAAACCTGTCTTGAAATAGAAAGTATATAGATAATTTCAATACATCAATATAGATTTCACAATAAAACTTCATGAAATCTAAATGTGTCATGATTTTTCCTCCATTTCATCATAATCTTTGAAATGTGAACAAGGAAAAATAGTTGGGTAATTACTTACTTTGCCAATCAGAGGATACTATAGCAACTCACATAAAATACATCTAATACTGAAGTGGATATTGTTAATTTCTGTGTCTTCCTTCTTATATCTCTTTTAAAGTTACATTCAAAAACATTTCTCCATCACACAACAGAGAATGCAAGTTGTGTGACATAAATACAACCCTACTCATTATTCTGTTTTGTAAGTTTTTTTCTAATCTTTCTGAAGTTTGGAAAGCAGGCAGAGCAAGCCATGAGAAGCACCCCTCCACGGCCTCTGTGTCAGCTCCTGCCTCCAGGCTCTTGCCCTGATTGACTTCCTGGTGTCACTCCTTTTGATAATGAACAGTTACAGAGCCCAGCTAGCTCAGTCGATAATGAACTGTTACATGGAACTCTTAGCAGAAAAACCACACCTTTTCTCCCCAAGTTGCTTTGGTTATGGTGTTTCATCACAGCAATAGTAATCCCAACCTAACACAAAGAGTTTTATGTCAACATGATTAGAGAGGTCAGGAAGGATTATTGGTGTAGTGCAGCCCAGTTTCAGAAAAGACACCAGCATGTTGCAAATGCTAGTACCAGGAGATGAATGTCAATGAATCCTGAAACTCCAGGACATCCTGTGTATGCTGTGAATGGCAGAGCTGGAAGAGTATGACTGTCCTCTACAGATAGAAGGTCAAAAGTTCATCTGAGACATTGAACACTGAGTTATTTACACACAGAGTTTGCTTTTGTTTTTGCAGATTGTGGCTGTGTCCTGCTTCTTACTTCTTTGAATAACAAAATGTTTATCTTTTTTTAACTGTGGCCCACAGACCTTGAGTATTTTAGAAAATTATGTAGATTTTAAACGTGCTTTGGAGATTTGGAAAGACTGAATTTTAGGAAAGATGTTAGGAACTTTAGAGAGATAATGAACATTTTAAGAGACTGAACATTTTAAACGATTGAATTTTTAAGTACTGTGAGACTTTCGGTAAACCACTAGAATGTTTTGCATTGTGATGCTGGTATGAATATGAGATCTTGGGGATGACAAAGGGAAAAAAGGGGGATTAATAGGTAGTGTGCTCATGTGTCAAGAAGACAAGAGGTCAATTGTCCTGGTTAGCCTTATATCATCTTGAGACAAACTAGAGTCATTTGGGAAGAGACACTTAATTGACAAAATGCCTCGATAATATTTGCCTGAAAGCAAGTGTGTAGTGTGTTTTCTTGATCAATAATTAGTGTGAATGGTGACAGCTGATGGGGATTAGGGGAGTATCACGCCTGTGCAGGCAGCCCCAGCTGACAGAAGAAAACAACCAAGAAAATACACTACAAACTTGCCTACAGGTCAGTGTTATGGAAGTATAGCTTTTTCTCTTTAGATTTCTTCTTCCTAAAGGCCCCTAGCGTATATCAAATTGGCATAAAAAATAAACATAATTTTTTGTAGGTTCTCCAATTTAATGGAGTACAGGTTTTTAAATTACTCATTTATAATATTCTGAATTTCTTTGGTGTCTCTTGTACTATTTCCTTGTTCATTTCTGATTTTGTTCATTTGGATGTCCTCTTTCTTTATTTTTGTTAGTTGGGTCAAGATTTTGTTCATCTTTTCAAAGAACTAGTTTTTATATATTTTGATTCCCTGTGTTCCTTTCTTTGTTTTGATTTAATTTATTTTTTCTCTGATTTTTATTATTTCTTGCCAACTACTAGATTTGGTTTGGTTTGTTGTTATTTTTTCCAAATACTTAAAATTAAATGATTAATTAATATATTTATACTATTTCTAATTTTTTACGTAGGATTTTAGAATTTGAATATTTCCTGATTTTAGTATGTTCTGAGGTTTTGGTTGTGTTTTGTTTTCATTTTTGTTTAGTTTCAAAAAAATTTGTTTTCCTTCTTAGTTTTGTCTTTGACCCAGTGGTCATCTAGTAATAAGTTATTTAATTTTCAAAAGTTTGTGGACTTATTAGAGGTTTTTTTGTTTATTTTTAAGTTTTATTTCATTGTGATCACATTGTATACCTGGAGTTATTTCAATTTTTCTGAATTTATTATGTGGGATGTGTGTGTGAGTGTGTGTGTGTGTGTGTGTGTGTGTGTGTGTGTGTTGGTACTTTTGTGAAATACTCTGAGTATATCTGCTAAGTTTTTTCAATAAATGTTATTATTTAATTCTGATGGCCTTCCAGAGCCATGCTCCATTGGACTACTGTCCCTTCTGGAACAACAATTAAAAACAGATATTTGTGCAATCTTTGGTTAGCCCAATAATCATTCAAGAACATAAAACATGATTCTTTGTTTTCCTGTGGTTACTTTGTGCACCTAAACTGATGAAAGGGTTAAAAGCTTGAACATTTCCTGATAGCCATCTCCTCCTGCTACTCCTTGTTCCTCTCTCTCTCTCTCTCTCTCTCTCTCTCTCTCTCTCTCTCTCTCTCTCCCTCTCTCTCTCCCCCTTCCTCCCTTCATCCCAGTCTCTTTATAATAAGTGCTTTTCTTGTTAATCTGATAAAATATCTGGCAAAAGCATCTTAGGAAGGAAGATTTACTTTGGCTTGAAGACATACACTGCATCACAGTAGGAACATGAGGAAACTGACCACATTTCACCCAAAGTTTTCATATGAAATTAAACATGCTGAAAGTCAACATTGTGCCTAAGAAAATTCTAAGTACTAAGTGAATTCACTGATAACGATGTTCGCGACGGGAGCCCTTATTTCTTTAGCTCTCCATATTTTCCCATTGACCTCATACATTGGCAGAAAGTTTGTCTATTCCTAGAATTCTCTTCACTGCATTCTTTACATCTTTGTTTCTAAAGGTATATATCAGAGGGTTAAGGCTAGGTGTGACAATGATGTAAAAAAGAGTAAAAAACTGACCTTCCTCGTGGGATATGGTATTCTGTGGCTTCTTATACATGTAAATGAGTGTTCCATAAAACAGGGACACTACTGTGAGGTGGGAACCACATGTATTAAGGACCTTTCTCCATCTTCTTGCTGACTTGATCTTCATCACAGTTTAAGTAATGACTCCATAGGAGATGAGGATTAGTGACAGAGGTACCACTAGAAAGATGACTCCAATAATAAACACAACAATCTCAATTACTCTAGAATAGACATAAGCCAACTTGATCAATGCTGGCATCTCAAAGAAAAAATTACCCACTTCCCAGTGCCCACACCTTGGCAACTTCATAGTCAAGGAACAAAGAATTAAGGCACTGCCCAGACCACCCTGCCCCAACCCGCAGGACTTCAACACGGGAGACCACCTACTAGAGAGAATGAAGGGAAGGGAGATGCAAAGGAAGGCAGCAGGTCAAACGGGATTCTGATCGAGCTGCGATTTATTGTGATTCTAAACATGCTTATATAGCAGAATATGGGGAGGGGGCAATCTTCAAACACCTGCAGGAAGCTGGCCAGGGGAGCAGGATATTGGCAGGGTAAAAAGGTGACTGGTCTTGCTTAAGGGGAGAGTTGCTAGGTAACCTAACCATAGAATATTCTTGCTATTCTATTCTTTAGAGCTACCTTTAAGGGAGGACTGCTACATAACCTAGCCACAGAATGTTCCTGTTATTCTATTCTTTAGAGTTACTTCTCTGTTACTGTGACACAAACCAGAACATCTCTTTTACTTTGGGAAAAGCATCTATTCTACCTGGGAGAACATCTATTTTACTTGGAAGAATGTCTATTCTTCTTGGGAGAACATTGTGCTGGCTCAGTGGTTGGTTTCTCAGTCAGTTCCCACAGGAACCTTTAGCTAGAGGCCTAGAGGCTCAAGCCAGGGTCTTGGTCCCTGACATCACCCAACCAGGATGACAGCACCATCTTCTGGCAAAGAACAGGGTGCATTATGACTGTATAGTGAAGAGGCTGGCAGACAGCAGCATAGTGGTCATAGACCATCACAGCCAAGAGGAGACATTCGGTGGCTCCCAGGTCCAGGGCAAAGAAGAACTGGAGCACACACCCTCCATATGTGATAGACTTTTTTGGACCCCAAAGATTTACCAGCATCTGTGGGACAATGCTAGTAGCATAACAGAGATCCACAAAAGACAAATTAGATAAGAAGAAATACATGGGAGTATGGAGCTGGGTATCCAGGTAGGACACTAAAATGTTAGTTGTGTTTCCCACCAGACTCACAATATAGAAGATGAAGACAACGACGACAGAGATGATGTGTTCTAGTTGGGGCCGACTGGAAAATCCCAGAAGGATGAAGTCTGCCCCAGAGCTTCTGTTCATTTCCATTGATCCTTAGGAAAGACTGGGAGACAATAATATGGTAACTAAAAATAATTTCAGCATTGGGTGAAATGGAAAATCTCTGACTCTTGTCATGAGTATCAAAGATTTATCCATATGTCTGTGTATTCTTGTAGCATACTTTAAAATATTTGTCATTGACCAAAGCTTCTCTATACTTGTATCCAGATGATTCTACAATGTGCTGAACACATTCCCTGTGCCTTGGAAATTATTAAAAAATATGAATATGCAGTATCATCTCACCTATGGTTCTGTGTATTTTGATTGTGTTAAAGCCATAATAATCACAAAAGTCTTATCATGTACCATACATGTAGGTAAATGTATGTATGTGTTTATGCATATTTGTTTATTACATGACTCAAGGCTTTGCAATGGTACCTGTGCTGACCTTGAACCACCATACACTCCTGGAATGGAAACAATCTTAAAATTTTTCATGAAATTATGACATTTATTACTTGATGGTAATAAACCTTTCGTTCATCAAAGGAGCTAACCTTCAAGTAAAAAGTTTTTAACTTTTTATATGCTCTACCACTTGATAACATAATCCCTCTTGTGTTCATTTACAAATGCCTACATTCCAGCCATTATATCTATCATAATTATACCACCGCCACCTCTTCCTTCTCTCCTGAGTTTTTCTCTGTTCACCATCTTGGGTATTATTATCAACTTTGGTGTTCGCAGCTACACTGTTTTGTTGTTGTTATTGATAATATATTTTGTTTCCCAAGGAACAACTTTTCTAATTTTTAACCTTTGTGTTGTGCCAGTTTGAATGGCACCTTAAAAATGTTTTGCTTAAGTTTATGGATTGATCTCATGGTTAAACATTCAATAGCTCCAGAATCTTTTGACCATCACAGCCACATAGCAACAGCCACTATCAGCTTCTGGTCCCTCACCAGCTCCACAGAAGAAGCCTGGCAGAGGATTCAGCAAGAACAATTTATACAATAAGCAGTGGAGTGACCATCCTTATCAAACTCAACAGCAAGTGGATTTTCTGGTTACTTTGGAGCCTGTTAAAAAAAACCATCACCTGGTTACCTCTAAAACAGGATAGATAACGAATAAAACTTTGATTAGACTTGATATTTATGAATCATGTGACATATACATATGTACATACATGCATACAATGTTTAGTCACTCAGTATTTTTTTTTTTGTCAATGAACTCTGATGCTGAACTTCACACCTAGAGCTTCTTGTATTTATATTGATTTTATGGGCATGAAAATAAATCCTTGTTCTTATTAAACTGAAGTGACAATAAATTACCTCAAGTAAATCAGTATTGTATGAACTTTAGAGCATCGAAATATTTTAATCATAAGTGGAGTTTTATTGACAAATTAAAAATGTAGTTTTTCCTATTATAAAATCTAAGTTTTCTTTTTTTTTAACTAGGCACATACCATCCCTTTTATTTTTTTATTTAAAATGTTTTCTATGCTCCCCACTGATCTCCTTCCTTCACTTCTGACCTGTCCTCCCCCAGCTTCCCCCTACCCATCCCTCATCCATTCCCCAGGGATGGTAGAAACTTCCAAAGTGAGTCAATTTGGTCTGGTACAAGCACAGTGTTTACATGAACATTTTTCTTTTTCCTTTTCTTTTTTTTTTTTTTTTTTTTTTTGAAGTAGGGAAAATGTCTTAAATTCAGTATTCCTCTGTATTTGCCTCATCCCATGTACTGCAAGTTCTGGGCTTGTTGGCATGTACCATCACCCCAAGCAATGCACATGGTAGTAAATCCCAGTAATAAACTGTACTCTTGGGCAGTAATTTAACCTGTTTGAATACTAAACTCTTCATATGTAAAGTGAATATAATAGTATTCTCTCTGCAGCGAGAAGCTATGAACATTAACATGCAGGAAAGTTCTAGAACTTGTGCTACTATTTAATTTAAAAAAGACAATCAACCCATACTTCAAACAAGCACTGTTCTCCCTGACCTTTCACCTTTGGGGTACTAGTTCCATAGGATGGTTTAGAGATAAACTCAAATGTCTTGATTTTTTGTCCCTGTTTCTAAAATGTACATCTTTGCACAAAAATGTGCAAAAGTGAAATATAAGACAGATACACAAAAATCACAGAATTTAAAAATGACTATAGCCCCCAAAATGCTGCTGTTACAAATTACCTGTCTCCATTGGATTTCTTAAAGTTAAAAATGTTCAGGTTTAAAAAGCCATGCTTTAACAGACCTCAGAAGTTCTGACTCCAGCCTTCTGCAGCGTAGGCATTCTTTGCAGAGAATATTCAACAACATGCATTGTGTAAGCTCAGGGGCAGGGAAACCAGCTTTCCCATTCAGTGGTGCCTCTTACACTGAGAACAAAATCTCCTTCTTGGCGATACCTAGGCACTCGCTCTTCCTTTTAATTCCAAAAGTAATACCAGAAGTATTCACCATAGCTTCACATCTAACATGGTTTAATTAATAAATAAGACAGATACAAAAACAAAATAAGGAAGATACTGAGTAGTCTTGTAACTAAGACCCAGTCAAAAATAGTACAGCCACCCCAGAAGCCTTCTTCACACCTCACTCATCATAACTCTTCCTGAGACACACACTGTCATAAGGATTAATGGTGATCATTCCCTTTTACTTTATTAGGATAAGGATGTAAAGGTAAGTGAATAATGGATCGTCTGGTTTATCAAAAATTGGAAGTTAGCAGTTAAAAGACCCTTATTGTATGAGCCTGAAGAACTGAGTCCCATGTCAAAACCCACATGAAAAGAGAGAAGTACCTCCCAGCAGTTGTTCCTTAACCAATATGCATATCACACAGAGAAAGAACACAAACACACACCAAAAAAAAAACATTAAAAATATCTTAATTTTTTAACTTTAGAAATTACTATCTAATAAACTCTTAGATTTCTCTTTGCAGGAAGAGAACTTTACCAGATCTTCCATGTGCTGCCTGACCTTGAATTTTCAAGTTTGTGTTGTTGCTGTCCAGTGCCCACCATGATTCATCCATGCCTCGAAATAATGAAGTCAACGGGGAAAACAATATCGTAGGAGAGTAACACTATGGAAGATAACTGGGGACATTTGTGACTCCAATACCTCTCTAAAACATAAGTCAGTATTTTCACATGTAAATCTTTCTGGCTTTTTATAATGTTTGGATCACTTAACACCCTGGGCATTTTTATTAGAAGTGTCATAGCAGAAATGCTTTCTGTAATTTCATGTTGTAACAACTATGTTTTAACCATTCTGTTTATCAGTGCAAGTCTTTGGCCTCAAATTTGGGATGTTGGTTAACTTTAATATGAAAATGAGTATGATATTTGAAACGGAGCATAGAATACTATAGCTGGAGACATGAATGGTAGAAAGTGGCATGGTATACTTAAAACAAAGCTTTGTCTTTGGTATATTTTAGTTCCCAATAATATAATATTGTTTCATTTACTAAGTTCAATAATTTTTAAGATAACTGAACTAAGCATATCTGGGCATAGTTTGATATGTATAATGATCTGGTGAGAAAATAGAAACAAAATTTTGAAACTGTCATAATATTTAAAAACATGTTCTTTTATTAATGGTAAACCAAGATGTACATTGCTGTCATACAAATTCCAAACAGAAAAGGATCAGGTCAAAAGAATTGAGATCCGGGCTTCAGAAAACCTGTGTGTCTATTGCCATTGACTTTTGTAGCTCTTGGATTCTCCAGCTACTGTTATTCAAATGGCACCTGCTTTGTTCAATGATTGGAGAGTCTTAGATGACAGAGTAAATCTAGAATGCTTAGCATTGTGCTTGATGCCTGAAGACCATTCAGAAACTTCAAAATATGCAAACTACCAATTTTGAATTTTTGTCCTCTCTCCTAAGAGGTCTCCAATGTATCCATATTACATATATATTCTACACCTTTCAGATTCTGTTTATATGTTCAACTGAGGCCTACACTGCCTATAGTCTGGTTCTGGGTCTTCTGTTTAATGACACAGACAATACTCACCAGAGAACAGGATGATTAGAATATGTTTCCAGGCAGGAATAGTTTGAAGTTGTCATGCTTTTCTCTAGTCCAAATGTATCCATGTTCCTACTAGAAGGATCTCTTCACTCATGAATAATGTAGAGAAAACTTTTATGCAGAAAGATGTGAAAATGCCAAAAAATAATCTTGGGCTAACTACCAGCTTTTCTTATATCCATTCCAAAAGCCTCTTCATACTTAAAAGCAACAGTTGTACTAAGATTTGATTGTTATAGTTATCTATTTGATTTAAATGTTGGATTAGAATTAGATTTAAAAACAATGAGAAAATAAATCCATTTTGACTAACCATATTTCAGTTCAATATTTGATATTATTTATTACATTCTCTTATTCATAATTACACCTTACATTTTGCATGAAGGTATTGGGTTGTTGACCTTGTATTACAAGGCTACTCAACTATGGTGAAGAAATACTTGTGCACAACTCTAAAGGCTACTGTGATGGTGTGATTGAGGCCTGAGGGAACTGATGTTGCACAGAGGTAATTAAGGAAATCTGTGACTATAACCTGAATCCTATCCAAATACCAATTTTATGAAGGATTCCCTTAAGACAATAGTTTCATCTCTTCCTTTTCCTTTAGATTTTTTAATAATAATATTAAATTTCATTAATTAATTTTATTATGATAAATTTATGTTGCATATGAAATGTATAACATTTTAAATTATACAATTTATTATAATATAAATAATTTTATTTAATAATTAATTGATTAGGTTTAAATACTTAGTATTATATTAAGTTTATATTGAAAATTGAAAGTATTACATAAAAATTAATGCATTATTTGAAATGTCTTTTGATCAATAGACATCAGATTTAAGAACTTATTAGCTAAGTGTTCTATCTACAGAATAGAAAATAATTCATCTCTTAACATATTTATGAATTAATTGTAATAGTTGCTGCGTGAATTACATCAATCTTATTTCATTGCCAATGAATTAAAACAACATGAAAACTCTTGAAGATAACCCCAATTTGAGGACTGGAAGTTTAACAATAGCGTAGAGTCTCTTGCATTCCCGCACTTCTCACACCTATCTGACTCATGGGGAATCATAGTGATGAATCATGTTCTGTGGTGGAAAAGTTTTCTTGTATGCTGTAAATAAAGGAATGTTTTGGCCTATGTAGAGCACCGTAGAAGTGGGTGGAGGATCAGAGCACAGGCAGGTAGAGAAGGGTGGAGTTAGTCAGTCTCCATCCAACCCCCGAAGGAGACAGACATGTAGAGGTACTGGCTCAGCCACGGGCTGAGCTACGTGGTGGAAAGATAAATAAAAATGAGTTAAATTAAGATGAAACAGCTAGCTAGTAATGTGCTTAAGACATGGACCAAACAGTATGAAATAATATATGTATCGGATTCATTTCTTTGGGAGACAAAAACTGCCACAGGTCAGGGTTCAAACCTCAGCCACGCACCAGGGTCACAAACCTCCCGGACCGAAACGGGTCTGAAAACTTTCTACAACAATGTTCATTACACACTCATGTAAAAATTAAAATATATCTAACTCTGCTTTCATAGGAAAGTGCTTAAATAATGTGCTCATGAGCTTAGTTGCTTTTAATTTAAGCAAAGATAATATGCCACTCTGTAGGCTTTTCTTCTTTCTTTTTTTTTAACTTTATTTATTTATTATTTATTTATTTATTTGCCTTGGTGTTTGCCTGGAACTGGAACTACAGACAGTTGTTAGCTGTCACGTAGGTGCTGTGAATTCGAACCCGGGTCCTCTGGAAGAGCAGACGGTGCTCTTAACCGCTGAGCCATCTCTCCAGCCCTGGCTCTTCTTCTTTCACTTAACATTCTTCTACAATTTATTCAATACATGGTTCACATTGTGTAAGTATGCAATTATTACAGATTCCATTGCTGATAGACAATCACATACATTATGTGAATGGTTTCATAATGAATGATTACATACAACTGTCACTGGATATATAGGCAAAAAAGTCTTTGTGTGTGAATAGTGTCTAATATATGAATTGATGGTTAATGGAATAGGTTAGATGGGAACTATAAAAGCCATTTCTCCCAAAGGAATTTTATCAGTTTGTCCTATACTTACTACATATAATGTATTCTATTGATCTACATGCTCTACATAGAGCACATGGCATTATAGACTTTGAAATTAGTGCCAGTTGAAATAGTGTAAATGGTATCTTCTTGGAGCCCTGTAGTGTTTGGGATTCTGATCCAAAGTTTATGACACCAAGGTTTCTTCAAGGAAAAGGTGTTAACATGTATTTACAGACTTGAGCAAACCCTTGTTCATAAAAAGCCCAAATGACAAATACAGGGGGAAAATGGAGGCACTTTTCTTTTATATGATTTTTGCTGCTTTATCTCCCTATGGTAATTTATAGTTATTTTGAAACCTTAAAGTAGTTACATGAAAAAGATGCCCTGGATGTAAAGGAAAGAGGGCCACTTGAGGCATGTAACAAGGTCTCATGTAAGCATTTTGCAAGAGGGAAACCACATGTCAGACTCTCTATCCATTCTTCAAGGTCTCTGAAAAGGCTTACTAAGTAAGAAGGAGGTTGTAGGAGAGATGTGGTCAAGTACAATGTGTACTCATAAACACTCTTTGGCCTGTGTGTCTATTTTTTTCTCTGGCTTTTAAGGGCTTTTACTCCTCTTTGATGTAGGGCCAAAGAGCATCCTGACTTATAGTTCTACAGCATTCTTACCTGTGCAGATGATTTTTCTTCTAGTCAAAGCTTCAGTGTGCTAGAGATAGAGCTTATACCCAATTAGACTAGGTAAAAGAGGATCTATTTCGGCTGTTAAGTCTTCCACTCCAGAGATTCTATCTTCCATCTTTTGGATTTTGTCGGTTATGCTTTTATCTGTAGTTCAAACTCTTTTCTTCAGGATTGCTATTCATACCTTTCTTCATTTTGTGCCTTTTTTATTGCTTCTGTTTCACTTTTTAATTCCTGCAATCCTTCTACTGCATACAGGAAACACACCTCAACCACAAAGACAAACACAGGCTCAGAGTAAAGGGTTGCAAAAAGATTTTCCAATCAAATGGCCTTGAGAAACAAGCTGGGAGGGGGGAGCTGGAGAGATGGCTTAGTGGTTAAGAGCACCGGCTCTATTCCCAGCACCCACATGGCAGCTAACAACTGTCTGTAGTTCCAGTTCCAGGCAAACACCAAGGCAAATAAATAAATAAAGTTTAAAAAAAAAAAAAGAAGAAACAAGCTGGGATTCCCATCCTAATATCTAACAAAATAGACTTCAAACTAAAATCAACTAAAAGAGACCAAAATGGCTATTACTTATTCATCTCAGGAAAAATTGCTCAGGATAAGATTTCAATACTGAGTATTTATGCCCCTATTTTAAGGGCACATATCTATGTAAAAGAAACAATACTTAAGCTCAAGTCCCACATCAACTTCCACACCCAAATAGTGGGAGATTTCATTATCCACTTTAACCCTTGGAAAAGTCAATCAGACAGAGACTAAGCAGAGAAATAAGGAGTCTAACAGAGGTTATGGTGCAAATGGATTTAATAGATGTTTACAGAAGCTTCCAATCAAATAAAGGAATATACATATTTGTCAGCTCCTCATGGAACTTTATCTAAAACTGACCACATAATTGCTCATACAGCAAATATCAACAGATAGAAAAAAAATGGAAATAATCCCTTGTGTCATATCAGACCACCAGGGCCTAAAGTTAGAGTTCAACAACATCAAAAATCACAGAAAGTCCACCAACTCTGGAAGAAGAACCACCTCTGGGTCAAGGAAGAGATTAAGAAAAAAATCAAAGTCTTCCTAGAATTTAATAAAAATGAATCCACAACATACCCAAACTTGTGGGACACAATGAAAGAAGTCTTAAAGGAAAAATTCATAGCACTAGATGCCTATATGAAAAGCCTAGAGAAATCCTATACTAGAGAATTATCAGCACAGCTGAAAGCCTTAGAACAATTAGAAACAAACTCACCTAGAAGGAGAAGATGGCAGGAAATAATCAAACTGAGAGCTGAAATCAATACAATTGAAACAAAAAGAACAATAAAAAGAATCAATGAATCAAAAAGTTGGTTCTTTGAGAAAGTCAACAAGATAGATAAATCCTTATCCAAACTAACCAAAAAGTAGAGTGAGAATATCAAAATCAACAAAATCAGAAATGAAAAGGGGGACATAGCAACAGACCGCCAGGAAATCCAGAGAATTATCAGATCATACTTTGAAAATCTATATTCAACAGAAATGGAAAACCTAGAAGAAATGAACAGCTTTTTGGACAGGTACCATTTACCAAAATTAAATGAAGACCAGATTAATTACCTACACAGACCTATAACACTAAAGGAAATTGAAGCTGTCATTAAAAGCCTCCCAAGTAAATAAAGCCCAGGTCCAGATAGTTTCAGTGCAGAATTCTACCAGACATTCAAAGAAGAACTACTACCATTACTGCTCAAACTATTTCACACAGTAGAAACTGAAGTAATATTGCCAAATTCCTTTTATGAAGTCACAATTACCCTAATACCTAATCCAATCAAAGATTCATAAAAGAAGGAGAATTACAGACCCATTTTCCTCATGAATATTAATGCTAAAATTCTCAAAATTTTGGCAAACCATATACAACAATATATAAAAAATATCATCCACCATTATCAAGTAGATTTCATCCCAGAAATTCAGGGATGGTTCAACATATGAAAATCCGCAGATGTCATCCATCATATAAACAAACTAAAGGAAAAAAACTGCATGATCATATCCTTAGATGTTGAAAAAAGCCTTTGACAAAATCCAACACTCCGTATGATAAAAGCTCTGGTAAGATCAGGAATACAGGGAAAATATCTCAATATAATAAAGGTGATTTACAAGAAGCTGACAGCCAACATCAAAATTAATGGAGAAAAACTCAAAGCAATTCCACTAAAATCAGGAGCTAGACAAGGATGTCCTCTCTTCCCTTATCTATTGAATATAGTTCTCGAAGTTTTAGCTCACACATTGATAGTAGGAGACTTTAATACCCTGCTTTTACCAATACACAGAGATCATCTAGAAAACAACTAAACAGGGTAATGTAAAAGCTAACTCAAGTTACAAACCAAATGGACCTAACAGATAGTTTCAGAACATTTCGCTCAAACACAAAAGAATATGATTTCTACTCTGCACTTTATGGAACTTTCTCCAAAACAGACTATCTACTCAGATCCAAAGCAAGTCTCAACAGGCACCAGAAAATTAAAATAACATCCTGCAATGTCTAGCCATCACAGATTAAATTTGCACATCAACAACAGAAAGCTTACAAACTCATAGAAACTGATCAGTTCTTCACCAAATATAAAAAAAAATTGTCAAGACAAAAATTAAGAAAGAAATTACGACTTTGTAGAATTGAATGAGAATGAATGCATGACATAGCAAAATTATTAAGATTATTAATAATAATTAAATATTAATTAATAATTATTAATAACCTTAAATAATTAAGATTATTCGAAGATGCAGGTTTATACCACTACATGTCTATATTGTGGAATATTTTAATTAGGCAAAAATGTGTTACATTTGTTTATGCTGTG
>PVIH01014752.1:29869-52553 GCA_004025045.1 Sigmodon hispidus
AAAAAAAAAAAAAAAAAAGGTTAAAAGCCCCAAGACAAAACATAGAGAAAGAGAAACAGGTTATGTTTAAAAAAAAGCTAGCTAAAATCAAGCTAAGCTAATGCTGGCCATTCAAAACTAATAATACATTTCCACGTCATGATTTGGGAGCTGGTTAGTGGCCCAAAAGAAAAAGCCTGGTACATGCCTACATTAAAAAGATAAAAAATAAAAATAGAAACTAGAGCCCAAAGCCTCGAATAACCCAATCAAAAAGAGGGGTTCAGAACTAAATAGGGAATTCTCAGCAGAAGAATTACGAATGGCTGAAAGGCACTTGAAAAAGTGCTCACCATCTTTAGCCATCAGAGAAATGCAAATCAAAATATCTTTGAGATACCACCTGACACCTGTCAGATTGGCTAAGATAAAGAACACAGATGACAACCTATGCTGGAGAGATCAAGGGGAACACTCCTCTATTGTTGGTGGGAGTGTAAACTTATTCAGCCACTCTGGAATGCAGTATGGCGGTTTCTCAGAAAACTGGGAATCAATTTCCCCAAGGATCGAGCAATACCACTTCTGGGTATATACCCTAAAGAAACACATTCGCACTCCAAAGGTATTAGCTCAACTATGCTCATAGCAGCATTATTCATAATAGCAAGAACCTGGAAGCAACCTAGACGCCTCACAAATGAACGGATTAACAAACTGTGGTACATCTACACAATGGAGTACTACTCAGCAGTAAGAAAAAAAAAATGATATCCTAAAATTTGCAGGCAAATGGATAAATTTGGAAAATATCCTCCTGAGTGAGGTATCACAAACCCAGAAAGATAAGCAGGGGATGTACTCACTCATTAGTGGACTCTAAACAAAAAAAAGCAAAGCATGACTAAGCTGCCAACCACAACCACTGAACAGCTTAGGATCAGAAACACTTTGGACTGACTCCTTGGATCCCACTACCCCTAGAGGAACACCTTACTTAGTCTTGGTGATGGGGAGAGAAAACTGGATTTGCCAGGATTGGAGACTGAACTAAGCAATATTGGGACCTTGGGACCTTGGGACAACCTGCCCATGGTAGAGATGGAGAGATGTGGAGAAGAGAGAATGACCTGATGTGATAGGAGGGGAAAGGACCTTGAATAAGAATATACAAGGATAGAAAATGTGACTTCTTTATTCATAATAAAAAAAATATCTGAAAGAGTAAAAGAAACCATTAAAAACAGAGAGCTGGGGCTGGAGAGATGGCTCAGCGGTTAAGAGCACCGTCTGCTCTTCCAAAGGACCCGGGTTCGATTCCCAGCGCCCACATGGCAGCTAACAACTGTCTGTAGTTCCAGTTCCAGGCAAACACCAAGGCAAATAAATAAATAAATAAAGTTTTTAAAAAAAAAAAAAAAAACAGAGAGCTGATGAAATGTATTTGAACCAGGGCATATGTTCCAGATCCAGAAAGCAGAAGTTGGCAGCTTTGGCCATATTGTTCTGCCTTTAAAGTGAAAGATACAAGAATGAGGTAATAGAATCTCTCTCAATGAAAAAGGAAAATTGCTGAGACCAGATATGTGTCAAATGCATCCCTGCATGAATGCCTAGAAAAACCGTGGTGTAAATGAAGCCTGGATTGTCTTAAGACCCCCATGAGCCAGAGCTGAGGAATACCTGCCAAGGAGAGCTGCAGACCAGGTGTGGAACCAGCCCAACAGAGAAAAGGGTGTTGCAATCAACAAAGCTAAAAGGAGTTGGAGATTTGAAGAGCAGTTTGACATCAGACTTGGAGATGCAGTTTGGAGCTTGCCATGCTAGGTTCTGCCTTATTTTCATCTAGTATTTCCTCACTGTGTTCTCTTTCTTCTATTTTAGAATGGTAATGTTTATCTGTGGCATCGTATGTTAGAAGTATGTTGTTTGTTTTTTTAAATTTTATAAGGGATTACAGTAAAGAGATTGCCATGACTCTCAGAAGAAATGATAGGCTTTGGACTTTTAAATAGTGGTGAGACAGTTATATGTTATGGGAACTTTTGAAGTTAAACTGAATGCATTTACACATTATGATATGACTAAAAGCCTCTGTGACCGGGGAGAGATATGGTGATTTGAATGGGAATGACCTACATAAGCTCATATATTTTAATGTTTCCTCACTAGAAAGGGGTGCTACCTGACAGGGACTCCTTGTTGGAGGAAGTGTGTCACTGGGGGTGAGTTTGGAATTTAAAATGCTCAAGACAGGCCCAGTATCTCTCTCTTCTCCTTACTGCCTGTGGAGCTGGCACCAGGTTTATCTGAATGACACCATACTTCCCACCACACTGATAACAGAATGAACATCTGAAACTGTAAGCAATCCCTAACTAAATGCTTTCCTTTATAAGAGTTGCCTTGGCCACAGTGTCTCTTCACAACAACAGAGCATTGACTGAGACAATGAAGATGAATGCAAAAATGCCCAGTAAAATATTTGCAGAGTCCAAGAACACATCAAAAACATCATCCACTATGAACAATTGAATTTCATCCCAGAGATATATGCATGGCCCAATATATGTAAATTGATAAATATAATTCACCATATAAACAAAGTGAAAGACAAAAACACATCTAACTCCATTAGATGCAGAAAAAGCCAGTGACAAAATTTAACTCACTTTCATGATAAGAGAGCCCTGGAGAGATCAGAAATATAAGGAACATACTTCAACATAATAAAGTTTACGCAAAACCTATTCCAAAATTAACTTAAATGGAGAGAAACTCAAAGCAATCCCATTGAAATGAGGAACAGGACAAGAATGCCACTCTCTCCATACTCATTCAAAAGTGCTTAACATCTTAGCCAAAACAATTAGACAACTAAAGGATATTGAAGGGATACAAATTGGAAAATAAGTCAGAGTATCTTGATTTTTAGATGATATAATAGTATATATAAGTGGCCATAAGCATTCTATCAGAAAACACCTACACCTGATAAACATGTTCAGCAGAGTATCTACATACAAAATAAGCAGACAAAAATCAGTAGTGCTCCTATATACAAAATAAAAGTTCTGAAAAAGAAACACATTTCATAATAGCCTCAAAACATATAAAATACTTTGGGGTACCTCTGACCAATTGAAAACCATGTATGATAAAAACTTCAAGTCCTTAAAGAAAGATTCCAGTCAGAGGTGGAGCACAACTTTAGTCATAGCACTGGAGAGGCAGAGGAAGGTGGATCTCTGAGTTTGAGGCCTCCCTGCTCTATAGAAAGAGTTCAAGAACAGCCAGGACTATGCAAAGAAACCCTGCCTCAAAAAATGAGAGAGGAAAAGGAGGTAGAGGAAGAACAACAACAACAAGAAGATCAAGAACAAGGAAGAAGAAGAAATTGAACAACACACCAGAAGATGGCCATGAACTGTTAGAATTAACAATAAAAATGACTGTCCTACCAAAAGAAATGTACAAATTCAGTTCAATCCCCATTAAAATTTCAACACAGTTCTTCACAGTTCTTGAAAGGACAATTTTAAGCACCACATAGAAATACAAAAAACAAAGGATTGTTAAATAATAAAAGAACTGATGGAGGTGTCACCATTTCCAATTTCAAATCATACTAAAAAGCTGTAGTAACAAAAACAGCATAGTATGGGCACAAAAACAAACCCATTGTTCAATACAATAGACTTGAAGACTCAGTCATAAATCTACACACATATAAACAGCTCTGTTTTTTTTTTAATACAAAGGACAGAAATATTTAATGGAAAAAAGACATCTTCAACAAATGATTCTGGTCAAACTGGACCACTACATGTAAAAGAATGCAAGTAGATCCAATTTTATCACCCTGCACAAACTCAACTTCATGTGGATTCAAGACATCAACATAAAGCCAGACACACTGAACCTGATAGGAAAAAATAAACTGGAAAAGTTCCTGTGAACTTACTGGCACAGGAAAAGTGTTTGTAAAAAAGGCACCTAGATCAGCAATTAATAAACGGGATCTCATGAAACTGAAATGCTTTGGTAAGCCAAAGAACAACTGTCACTCAAAATGGCAGCCTACAGAACATGAAAAGATTTTCACCAGCTCCTCATCTGATAGAGGGCTAATGGTTGGGATTCTGAGCCAGTTCCTGAAGCCCTGGCCAATGGGCAATAACCTGGCCTGCCCAGTGACTTGACATCAAGCTCCATTTAAGAAATTCACACCTTCTACCCCCCTGTCTTGTCCTTTTCTGTCCCCACCTTGCCACAGGACACAGGATCCTCACCCCCCGACCCTCCCTCCCCCACCTCTATCTATCTACCTCTCCCCACCTCCTCATTGTAATAAAGTTTTCTATGTGAGCCCAGCCTATGTCCCTTTCCCATTGTTCTTTGTGTCTTTTTCCTGTGGCCTTGAGTCTTACCCTGACACCCCCCTGCATGGGCCTGGAGCACCATTCCCCTTCCACCACGAGCTGCAATTATATGTGAATATCAGAACACAACACTAATATCCAAAATATAAGAAAAACCTCAAGAAACTAGATATCCAAAAAACCAAATAACCCAATTTTTAAAATGTGGTGAAGATCTAAACAAAAAAAAAAATCTCAATAGAGAAAAAACAAAACGGCTGAAAACAATTAAATCTTTAACATCCTTGGTTGTCAGGAAAAATGGATTTCAAAACTAGTTTGAGATTGCATCTTACACCTGTCAGAATGACTAAGATCTTCAAAATAAGTAGTAGCTTGTGCGGTGAGGCTGTGAAGTAAACGTAACACTCATACATTGCTTTTGAGTGTGAAAACTCATACAGCCACTATGGAAACCAATATGTCCGCTGTTCCTTCAGAACATAGACATTTATCTACCTCAAGTGAATAAGTGGGGATCTGATTCTTATGCCAACTCTTGAATTCTTTTCCGTCTGACTTGCCCTACTTTGATTTAATAGTTTTTGTTTTATCTTATATTTTATTTTGTTATTTTTGCAAAACAATGAATGAATGAGTGAATGAATGAAAACCTAGTTACTAGAGTAAAGGTTAACAAACAACACTGTCATTTATAACTGCAGGGAAGGGAAAAACTGGTTTTTCTCTAATAGAATGACACTGGGTATATCAATCACTGCAGGACAGATCTTATGTTCAGAAGTCATTGACCAACAAATAATGGACTCCACAGTTTTTGTGTGGGTGTGTACTTTTGTTTGATGACAGTCTGTAGGTTTTGTGGTGGTGGTTGGTTGGTAGTCTGTTCTCTTTTGGGTAATGTTGTACTTTGTTTCCTTGTTTCAGGCACTCTCATGTATTGAGATTCTGGGTTGTTTTCTGAAAAAGCTTAAAGTTCTGTGTGTAGGGAAGATGGAGGATCTTGGGCAAACTTGAAGGAAGGAACAAATATAATCAAAATATGCTTAATTTTTTAACAATAAAAATTTAAAAAAGAGGTAGAAATCAAAGAATCTAACAAATGAGAAAAAAGAATACATGAGGAAACGTGCATATACCATAAATAAAACCATAAAGGAAGGGATTGAAGTAGAAAAAGATTGGGTTATGTTTTTTATATCTAGTCTCCTGAGTTTTTTTATGTATATATTGTAACTGTTTTAAGAAATACTGGTATCCCCTATCAACAAACTGATTTTTTTTTTAAAACACATTTATTTATTTATTTGCCTTGGTGTTTGCCTGGAACTGGAACTACAGACAGTTGTTAGCTGCCATGTGGGTGCTGGGAATCGAACCCGGGTCCTCTGGAAGAGCAGATGGTGCTCTTAACCGCTGAGCCATCTCTCCAGCCCCCCAACAAACTGATTTTTAAAAAAGTAAATATTATTGCATCTGAAAATGCCTTGATGGGTGGCTGAAATCATAAAATACAACTTATCTTCAGAGTTACTATTATATTATATAATCATCAGTGTATTATTATATATCATAAGCTCACTTAATCCTTATAATAAAACATTAATGTAAGTCCTTTTACAATCAAGATATCGAGAAAAGGCGGGGGCTAGAGAGATGGCTCAGCGGTTAAGAGCACTGTCTGCTCTTCCAGAGGACCCGGGTTCAATTCCCAGCACCCACATGGCAGCTAACAACTGTCTGTAGTTCCAGTTCCAGGCAAACACCAAAGAAAATAAATAAATAAATAAATAAATAAATAAATAAATAAATAAATAAATAAATAAAGTTAAAAAAAAGATATTGAGTAAAGGCAATTGTTAGGCAATCATCTTAAGTTTATAAAACTTACCAGGGAAACCACAAAGACATCAAGTCCATACTCTTGCCCCACAATTGATCCATTTACATTGTCAAATAATCACTTTCATACAGAGGAAAATAGTTTAAGTTGTTTCTTGCTCAGTGACAAGAAGCATTCATGTGTGATTATGTATCCCATGGCAATTAATTTGTATCATTTTGTCAAAGTAATTCTTGGTGAAAGGGAATTATAATTCAAGGAAGATAATACATCTCATGATTACAAACCAACTCCTAAAAAATGTCTTTAGAGTACTTACTTGTCCAGGATATTGTGTTTAAACAAACATCCTGTGAGACAACAACAGAACTGGCAGTAATGGGCACTGATGTATTTAGTCAGGCCTCATGATCACCAAGACAACTGAACAAAAATATAAATATAATGAGCACAAGTTTACTGCGTGGGGCTTTGGAGCACACATCTTCTCTTTCAGGGGCAGCTGTTTTCAACTTTAGTATCTGAGGCAACGACTGAATCATAAGAAAGGGAAATGAAGATTAACTTGGAAATGCATTATCTTATTTAAGTTAATCTGCTCAAAGCAAACTTATTCCTATCATCGATGTGTAGTGTCATTCATGGTAAGGGCATTTTATACACTTGATTTTTCCCATAGCCTTAGTATTCAAAATATATGTGAAGAAAATACATTTTGCTTGAAATGCATTCATGGGTGGTTTTGTAAATGGGGCAATCATAAGAGTGGACATGATTCTGAGGTCTGATATCTGAATTTGATAGGGTGGATGATGTAAATACACAAAATTATAAATATATTTAAAGAAATTAAAAAAGAAAAAGAAATAATTTGATTAATATCAAGGTTTCACTGACTTTGTAACTTTTAAAGGCTTTATTTATTTTTTAAGTTTTATGTAATTATATGATATGTATTCGTTTTAGCTTTTAAAGTTACAGTACAATTCTGTAGTAAGTCCATATTTTCTTGTGCTTGTTTCTTTTATCGCTGTTTTTATTTTTAATATGGAGTATTTTATTAGTATTTCAAGGCTACAAAGTATACATTTATTAAAATCATTCATTGAATTTAGGTTTAATATTGCTCACTAGTTTTTTCAGAATCTTCAGTTTATCGAAGCAAATTTATAATTTATGTCCTTAACATTTTGTGGAATTTCATTCATAACTGGTATAATGTTTGCCTTTCAGTTTTTAGTTTTATTGATGTTGTTCTTCCCTTTTTGTTTAATTTGGCCAAGAATTTGCCAATTGTGCTTAATCTTTAAAAAATAAATATTCTTTAAAAAAAATGCATGCACATAAAATAGAAAAACAGTTCTGATAATACATTTTTTACTCCTCTGTCCTTCACCTTCCCTGCATATAGTGCAAGTTTCCATCTCTGAAAGCTGTCCTAATGAAATGTCAAGGTGATTCTGCCAGTGATGCACTGTCTGGTCTTTCCACAGTACAAGCACATCAGCAAAGTCAACTGAAGGCTGGGTTTCTGGGTTTTCAGGCAATATTGATGGATGTTGATCAGTGTTTATTCTGGATTATCTGGTTGGTTTTCACATTTCTCTACCATCAAACATTTTTTTTCTGTTGATTTAGAGGTAAAGGAAGCAGAGAAAGAGCCCATGTCGGCTTCATCGCTGGGCTGGAGTCACTTGTGGAGAGTCTCTGAGGCAACCCATTGAGGAAGACATTCCTCACAGAGATGCTACCTGGAGATGATGAGGCAGCTGCAGCCCTGGGATGGATTCACCTGTGGAAAGCCTCAAAGGCAACTCCATGAGAAAGACCTTCCTCACAAAAATGCTACCTGGAGATGGTGAGGCAGCTGCACCATGCAGAAGAAACATTAAGACAATTCTACTTTCAACATCCTGGACCCAGGAATGAAGAGGTAAGGTATTGGGGGCCTTCTCAAGGGCAGTAAGTTACACTGGATATTAATCCTGGAAAATACTTTTCCCTGGTTGCCAAAAATATGTGTGAAGAAAAGACTTAAATTAACAAAAAAGACTATTCAGGCTTTGGCCCAGAAAGCTAAGGTATGTTAAATATCTACAGAGAAATTGCTCTCCTTGTATGCTTTTATACAGGAGGAAAATAATTATTACAAGTGGAAATCAGAAAGCTGAATCTTAAATTTTTATTTCATACATATTGACTCAGCAGAAATGTAAGCAAGTAACTTAGATTAAATTAAAAATGAAGAACTATGCAAAAAATGTTCTTAGACAAGAATCAAACTTCTTAAAACCATTTGTAAGTCTCCTGATATGGAATACTGAAAGATATTTGATGGGGGTTTTAGTATATTTCATACAGCAGAAGTATTTGTATTCTTTTCTAAATTAACCTCTGAGACATAGTGATAGTGAAATTTATAAAGTATTGACAGCATGAGGTTGACTTCAATTTTATAGGAATGTTCATTATCTATGACATGTGTGCCTGTCAGAATCAGTGCACAGACTAGTCATTCCTCTGTGGGTATGCTTTGGACTGAATCCCATCTCAGATCATCACTGTTCTTTGTGTCCAGGTTGATTAATAGCAGATTTCAGGCTTAGTTAACTGTGGAAAGCTAGTGTCAAAGAAATCATGAAATGACTCTCTCAAAATAACATTTCAAGCACTATAACCAGGTAGATTAATGAATGTGCCTACTCTTGAATCAGGGACACAATTTGAAGTAATTTTCTCACAGTGGTCATGAAAAATATTTGGAAAGTCATAGTTAACAGAACTTCGAACTTTGGGGTTATATCAATTTAGAGGGGGACCTAAACATGCCCAAGGAGGCACCAGTCTTGCATTTAGCTGGAATTACTTTCAACAGAATATTTTATACCTTGTGGGTTGAATGGCAAGAATATGCCCATGAAGCCATCACCACAACGTTGCTTGCAAGCCTATCTATCACCTTTAGAAGCTGCTTTCTGCTTTACTATGCATCTCCATTGGATGTATAATATACACTTTCAAAGATCTGCTTTATCACTATTGTATCAATAAGCTACAGTAGGGTGAAGCCTTTATTTCTTCTTCTTATGCCAAGTTATCCTTGTAACATTGGAGAATAGATGTCAGTAAGCAGCTCAATTAAGTGTTGGCAGTTCTTTGATGCTCATGGGTATGCTGAAGAACTACTGCATGGTACTGAGTTCATTGGTCCTCTACGTAGAGACTAATGTTAAAAACTATCTTGAGACATTGGGTCTCTTGCATTTGATGAGGAGGAGATAAGGAGATGGGGAGAAGAGACAGTGACTAGGAGGGGCAGAAGAGAAAAGGGACTTTGAACAAGGGGATACATGGATAAAATATGAGACTTTATTCAAAATTTAAAAAACTTTAAAACAGTAGTTAAAATGTAGTTGAAACAATATTATTTTAAACAAAATAGCCCACTGTTTTCACTAAAAAATTATTTTCAGGAAGGTGAATAAGCATTGTATGCATAAAATTATGTAATTTGATTACTACTTACTATTACCTCACTTGAGTAATATCACAAATTATAAGCTTAAATTTTAATGGAAACGTAATAACTATATTATTTTCTACTGTTACTTAGAGTATGCTTTTGAAAATAGATTATTCTCTCATACAATATACCCCAGCCACATGTCTCCACCCCCAAACCTACTAGCGTAGTAATATACTAGATAGAGAAAAGAAACTTGGAGACCCAGTTTGGTTTCTTAGAGTTTTACCAGTGTTTGGGAAATACCAAACAATCTTAAGCCACATTTTTCATGTTTTAAATCACTTTTCTACCAATTCTACAGCCTTGAATTATTCTCAGCCGCTCACAAATTTTACTTATTTAATTTTTAGCCCCACCAATGGGTGTTTCCATTGTCCACAGAAAAAGAGAGAGAGAGAGAGAGAGAGAGAGAGAGAGAGAGAGAGAGAGAAAGAGAGAACTGAACTTTGTAGTTTTCTTACCTTTTTCTGATATCACAGTAAATGATTGAGAGAAATGAGATAGAAAAGAAAGATTATCTCTAAGAAAGAGAATCAGCTTTACTATGCTTAGGAGAGAAGAAATAGTGACAGAAAGAGCATCGTACTCTTTGAAGTATCATCTAGAGGAGAGCAGTCTCCTTATAGTTTCACAACTCAGTGTTAAAATTGAATTACAACTTCTGTGTACAATCCAACTGTGAGGATAATGTTTATAAAAGAATTGTAAGCATAGTACAGTTCTTCACAAAGTAGATTCTCCTCCACCCTGTAAGATGGGGAGATGTGTAGATATATAACAAGACATTCAACACACCAGGCTTAAGGGCACAGAAATGGATGGTTAGAGTATGACATTTAGAAAAGAATTTCTTTTCATCTACTGCTTTGAGGTTTTTGCAATAATACTACAAATTCACACTGAGCAGAGAGCCAGAGAAGTCCCTGATCACAGGGCCATGAGGTAGAGGTGACCAGAGCAATTTGTCTATGCTCAGCTAAAGCAACAGAGGCTTCAGCCTTATAAGCTCCAGAACTTGATGGATATATAACATGGCAGGAAAGAAAACTTTCCTTAAAAACAGCAGCTACCACAAGGTCACCATCCCTGTCTTATCACAAGGTAGAATTTTGTGCCATTTGCCTGTGTCACCTGATCAATGTCTTCCTTCTAGAATTCAAACTCTTAAGCACAAGTTCTTTGACCCATAACTATACCCCATATACATAGACACAACCATTATACGTGGAAGCATGGCCCCTGTAGCATAATTGTTATTCATTTTGTTTGGAAATACTACTTGTACTTCTCTACCACAGCCAGTCTCTACTACTGAGTAAGATGAATTATTCCTTGCCCCTTTTTCTTCTCAGTCAGCTGTTTACATAACAAGCTTAGTCTTTGGTGTAGATAGTAAACCTCTGTGGAAGTCTGCAGCCAAGTACAAAAAAAACAGGGCAGACTAAACAGGGCCCCAGTGTCCATTCTATCTGGTCTTTGCAATAGTTCAACAAATCATTGCTTCTGCTAATAGTTTTTCCCTCATTGAATTCTGTGACTTTTTGGTACTCCTATATTCCTGCTGTTCTCAGAAAGTCTTCTGAAATAGTCACATCTCTCAGAGACTCCAAAATTGCCTTCCTGTCTGCCTGATGTGGTGAGTTCAGATGTTATTGAGTGAGACCAAGAAATGTTGCTTTGAAGTCTCAGAGCCCCCTTTAAAGACCAGTTGCACACTGCCTGCCCTTCTTGTATGTTCTCATGTTCAGGGAGGAAGGATTGCCATTGCACACCCACAGCCTTGTAAAACATTTTAACCCTCCAAAAATTGCCATACAGTTCAGTCTTAAGTCAGTGAGCATTTTATATAAACCCTTTAATAAATATCAATACCTTATATAATCAATTGCCAATAATTAATTCTTACAATATCTGATGTCCCAACATAGTATGAGATAGCCTTCCTTCTTTTTACTTTGTACTTTCTGTGTATGGTATAGGATACAGCCTAATTTTATAGCATAAATATCGCAAGGGACCATTGTACTGGAGCTACTGCCACTCAAATTCCAGGTTACTGAACAGAAACTAATTTTTTACCCCAGTACTAATTACTTACCCCAATAGCATTGGTAAAGAAAGACAACAGCTCAGTGTGTTCCAAACAGGTTGCTGTGTGTTGATTTCACAGTAAAGTTCTCTTGGCTTTAACTCAAATGAATTCTTAAAAAAAAAAAAAAAAAAAAAACAAAAACACGAGTTTTTTGCCTACATGTCATACTAGTTCTCTGTAAAAGTTCTGCAAATATGAACAATACATGCATACGTTGTAACATAAGCATATTTACCATCCTAAACAGTAACAGGTAAATTGAAAAAGCACTAATTTTTTTCAAAAAATGAAAAGGAAGCAGATAATGACATTTGAAATATGTAAAAAAGAGAAGACAGTGGATGTGAAAATGGTATGATAGGTAAGAATAATAAGGCTTGAAAAGGGAACAAAACCATCCAAGTGTATGAAAAAAAAATCTTATTAAGTCAGATGATAAATGTTAAGCACATAAGTTACAAGACCTTAGAGAATGTTGTTTTATGTGAAGGTTATAAGACAAGAATCAAGACCAGGTAACATCATGGTTTAGATTAGGATGACAGTGGCTGAAATTTTTAAAGTGAGGGATATAGTATATATCTTGTATTCAAATACGTCAGATTTGGTTAGAAGAAAGGCTAACTCCTAGCCTGTCTAGAATTTGTATATAAAAAAGATAAAGGGGCCAGAGTAAACTTCTAGAATACTTATATAAAGACTAGAGGATCAAAGCTCTCTTAGAAATGAAAAAACAATGTAGATCGCATTTGCTTTTAATCTGACATTAACAAAAAGCTAAATTTGGATGTGACTTCAATGAGCAGGTAAAACTTCACTACACTTTAACTATTTTCATAAGAAACTAAAGGGCCATGTTATTTTACAAACCTGTCTTTTCTATACTTTCCAATATGCATGTAAAGAATATAAAACTTGAAATAAAAGTAATCTAAATAAAAATGAAAATCTAATATTAAATTGGTTGCCATCAAAGAATCCTCAACAAATATAAGACGAGTTGACTATAATGTGCACCATGTATGCATTAATTCTTTCAGTTATCAACCTAATGTCTTTCCCTGAAGCTAATCCTGTATTTTACCAGTTACTTCCAAAGTCTACATTAACAAATTATTTCTTGTATTCATTGTCATCCTTTGCACTGCCTCCATCTCCTAGTCTCCTTACAGTAGAACATAAACACTGAGACTATGGACCCAAGCAATTACAGTGCTTTGCACATTTTTATCCTGCTTGGCTTCTCTGACCACCCTCAACTGGAAATGATCCTCTCTGGAGTTGTCACATTCTTTTACATCATTACATTGGTGGGTAACACAGCCATCATACTTGCATCCCTCCTGGATCCCCATCTCCACACACCAATGTACTTTTTCCTCAGAAATTTATCTTTCCTGGATTTGTGCTTCACAACAAGCATTGTTCCTCAGATGCTGGTTAACTTGTGGGGACCTGAAAAGACTATCAGCTCTGTGGGCTGTGTTGTTCAGCTTTATGTGTATATGTGGCTAGGCTCTATTGAGTGTCTTCTCCTGGCTGTCATGTCCTATGATCGTTTCACGGCTATCTGTAAGCCATTGCATTATTTTGTAATCATGAATCCACATCTGTGTATTAAGATGATTGTCATGGTCTGGAGTATTAGTTTGGCCAACTCTGTAGTGTTATGCACACTCACTGTGAATTTACCTCGATGTGGACACAACGTTCTGGATCATTTCTTGTGTGAGTTGCCAGCCATGGTCAAGATAGCTTGTGTAGACACCACAATGGTCGAAATGTCTGTTTTTGCACTAGGCCTTGTTATTGTCCTGACTCCTCTTATCCTTATTCTTATTTCCTATGGCTACATAGCCAGAACTGTGCTCAACATGAAGTCAAAGGCAGGCCAACAAAAAGCAATGAATACCTGTGGGTCTCATCTCACTGTCGTCTCCATTTTCTATGGCACTATTATCTACCTGTACTTACAACCAGGAAACAGGACCTCCAAAGACCAGGGCAAGTTCCTCACACTCTTTTACACCATCATCACTCCAAGTCTCAACCCCCTCATTTACACCCTGAGGAACAGAGACATGAAAGATGCACTGAAGAGACTCATGAGGTTTCATCACAGAATTGCAGAAGGAAAGAGAAACTAGGAGTCATAGAAAGTCCTAGAGAGGCAAAGCAACAAAATATCTTCTCTAATAAAAAATGATCTTGGTATCATATAGATCAAAGGTTTAAGTAACACTTACATATATAACTTATATAGATGCAAACAGGGTGAGGACTGTAGGGCAGTCATTTCAGGTTTCTAACCATTGGCGTATTCTCAGGGAATACATGTCACTAAGAATCTTTTTTTGCAAAAATGTAGTGCAAAGAGGTTCCTTGTGTAAACTTGAATGCATTTTAATTTTTTTGGCAGCCCCATGAAAATTGCCTTATCTCATTCTGTATTTTCGATGTTAACAGTCACATGGTCTAAAACATTGACACAATGATTTTATATCCACTGTATTTTGTGCATTAAATAACCATACACAAAGAATTTGAAGTGAACATTTGTCTCTCTGGCTGTCTGTCTATTTTTTAGCCGGGTGTTCATGAAGCCAAGAGGGTCTGAAATGACTTATGTAGCTGAGGTTGATCATGACCTTCTTCTTCTTCTTGCTCTTCCTGCCTCAACCTTCCAAATGCTGGGATCAGAGGTGTGTGACACCACTCCACGTCTGTATGATTCTCTGGATTAAACCCAAAAGTTCATACATGCTAGGTAAACCCTCTAACAACTGCACTATATCCCCTACTTTATAAATAATTTTGTATATTGAATCTTTTTTTACATCACTCAAAATTTATTTATATTTAGCTCTTATAATGCAATATGTATGGTAGCAATCATCATAAGTGACACAAAATGAGCGATTTTGTTTGTCCTTTGTTTAGTGACACTTCGTACTAACTTCCCTTGTAACTGCCTACTACGTTTCCTGAGGAAGACAATGAAAACACTCAGATTAATGTTTTAAATGTGACTAACACAGGGATGGAGAGGTGTCTCAATGGTTAAGAGCATTTGTTGGAATTCTGGAGGACATGTTTGATTCTCAGCACCCACTTGTCAGCTCTCAACTATCTCTATGTCCAGTTCTAAGAGATCTAACACCCTCTTCTGTCCCCAAGGCACCAAGCACACATGTGATACACAGCCATCTATTCAAGCAAAACACCATAACATAAAAATAAATTCAGAGGTAACAACACAATCTTGCTTATATCTCATTCATTCACTTAAAAACTACATTCTATGGTCATCTCAACATTATTGAAAAGGGAATATGATGAATTTGATAACAGTTAGAATTTTGATATCTGCTTTGGAGTTTGTGAGACTGTTAAGAGGTATTTTAATGTTTGCATGTGATGAAATTTCATAAGGTAACTGAAATTTTTATTTCTACATATCATGACATTCAGATTTTATGAAAATAGCATTTTATTTAAATATTAATATTTTTATTATTTTATATTTTTCTCCAAATGATCTCTTTTTGATCATTTCAGGCAGTGGTGGCACACACTTTGAATCCCAATAAAAGAGAGACAGAGGCAAGTAGATCTCTGTGTTAGGAGCCAACCTGATTTACAAAGTGTGTTCCATGACAATCAAGATACACAGAGAAACCCTGTCTTGAAATAAAAAGTATATAGATAATTTCAGTAAATTAATATAGATGTCACAATAAAACTTCATGAAATCTAAACATGTCATGATTTTTCCTCCATTTCATCATAATCTTTGAAATGTGAACAAGGAAGAATAGTTGGGTAATTACTTACTTTGCCAATCAGAGGATACTATAGCAACTCACATAAAATACATCTAATACTGAACTGGATATTGTTAATTTCTGTGTCTTCCTTCTCATATCTCTTTTAAAGTTACATTCAAAAACAGTTCACCATCACACAACAGAGACTACAAGTTGTGTGACATAAATACAACCCTACTCATTATTCTGTTTTGTAAGTCTTTACTAATCTTTGTGAAGTTTGGAAAGCAGGCTGAGCAAGCCATAAGAAGCACCCCTCCATGGCCTCTGTATCAGCTCCTGCCTCCAGGTTCTTGCCCTGATTAAATTCCTGGTGTCACTCCTTTTGATAATGAACTGTTACATGGAACTCTTAGTAGAAAAACCACACCTTTTCTCCCCAAGTTGCTTTGGTTATGGTGTTTCATCACAGCAATAGTAACCCCAACCTAACACAAAGAGTTTTATGTCAACATGATTAGAGAGGTCAGGAAGGATTATTGGTATAGTGCAGCCCAGTTTCAGAAAAGACACCAGCATGTTGCAAATGCTAGTACCAGGAGATGAATGTAAAGGAATCCTGAACCTCCAGGACATCCTGTGTGTGCTGTGAATGGCAGAGCTGGAGGAGTATGACTGTCCTCTGCAGGTAGAAGGTCAAAAGTTCATCTGAGACATTGGACACTGAGTTATTTACACACAGAGTTTGCTTTTGTTTTTTCAGATTGTGGCTGTGTCCTGCTTCTTACTTCTTTGAATAACAGAATGTTTATCTTTTTTTTTTTAACTGTGGCTCACAGATCTTGACTATTTTAGAAAATGATGCAGATTTTAAACATACTTTGGAGATTTGGAAAGACTGAATTTTAGGAAAGATGTTAGAAACTTTAGAGAGATAATGAATATTTTAAGAGACTGAACATTTTAAACGATTGAATTTTTAAGTACTGTGAGACTTTCGGTAAACCACTAGAATGTTTTGCATTGTGATGCTGGTATGAATATGAGATCTTGGAGATGACAAAGGGAAAAAAGGGGGATTAATAGGTAGTGTGCTCATGTGTCAAGAAGACAAGAGGTCAATTGTCCTGGTTAGCCTTATGTCATCTTGAGACAAACTAGAGTCATTTGGGAAGAGACACTTAATTGAGTAAATGCCTCCAAAATATTTGCCTGAAAGCAAGTGTGTAGTAAGTTTTCTTGATCAACAATTGGTGTGGATGGTGTCAGTTGATGGGGATGGGGGAGTATCACGTCTGTGCAGGCAGCCCCAGCTGACAGAAGAAAACAACCAAGAAAATGCACTTTGAACTTCCCTACAGGTCATTGATGCTAGAAACATAGCATTTTCTCTTAAGATTCCTTCTTCCTAAAAGCCCCTAGCTTTTGTCAAGTTGGTATAAAAAATAAACATAATTTTTTGTAGGTTCTCCAATTTAATGGAGTACAGGTTTTTAAATTACTCATTTATAATATTCTGAATTTCCTTGGTGTCTGTTGTACTATTTCCTTGTTCGTTTCTCATTTTGTTCATTTGGATGCCTTCATTCTATGTTTTTGTTAGTTGGGTCAAGATCTTTTCAAAGAACCAGCTTTTATATATTTTGATTCCCTGTGTTCTTTTCTTTGTTTCCATTTAATTTATTGTTTCTCTGATTTTTATTATTTCTTGCCAACGACAGGATTTGGTGTGGTTTGTTGTTATATTTCCAAATTATTAAAATTAAATCATTAATTAATATATTTATACTATTTCTAATTTAATGTAGGAACTTAGAATTATGAATATTTCCTGATTTTAGTATGTTCTGAGGTTTTGATTGTGTTTTGTTTTCATTTTTGTTTAGTTTCAAAAAATTTTGTTTTACTTCTTAATTTTGTCTTTGACCCAGTGATCATCTAGTAATAAGTTATTTAATTTTCAAAAGTTTGTGATCTTATTAGAAGTTTTTGTTTATTTTTAGGTTTTATTTCATTATGATCAGATAGTATAACTGGAATTATTTCTATTTTTCTGAATTTATTATGTGTGTGTTTGTGTGTGTGTGTGTGTATGTATGTGTGTGTGTATTGGTACTTGGGTGGAATATTCTGAATATATCTGCTAAGTTCTTTCAATAAATGTTATTATTTAATTATGATGTTTCTGCTTATTTTTGTCTAAATAACTTATATAGTGGGGCAATTGGAGTACTGAAATCACCTACTACTACTGGATTGGTGTTAATCTGTGTTTAATTCCATTAGTATGCTTTTTTACAAATTTGGGTGCACCAAAGTTTGGTGCATATATATTTGAGATGGAAATACCTTTCTTTGGTTCATTGCTCCCTTGAACAAAATGAAATTTCCTTTATTTTTTTAATTAGTTTTATTCTGAAATCTATTTTGTAACATATTAGGATATCAATGTTGGCTTGCTTCCTGGTTCCCTTTGACAGAAGTGGTTTTTCTTTCCTTTCATTATAGGGAAGTTCCTATCTTTAAAGCTTAGTTGCATTTCTTGTAGCCAATAGAGGATATATTTTGTTTCTTACATTCATTCTGCCCACCTGATTCTTTTAATTGGAGAATTAAGGCCATTAATATTTAAAATTAATTTTGAAAAGCATGTGTTGATTTCAGTTTGTTGCTAACTTTCATGTTCTTAGTCATACTTTGTGGTTTAGGATTAATGCTTTGTTTGTTTTCTTTCCACAGCCTCTTGACTGTTGAAAGAAAGAAATTAACTCATCTCTTCAGTTGTAAGTTTTATTCCAAGTATTCTCTTTAAAGTCAGTGAAGCATGAATCTTTAGCGTTATTAATAAAAACTAGGAGTCAAGTATCAGGGCAATAACCTGAAAGATCATAAAAGCAAAGTAGCAGCTATCAGTGACTTCTTATGTCTCCAGATCCTCTGATGGAATGAAGCTGAGATCCCGTCTCCATGCACCTTATATTCCTGTCTCCATGGACCTCCTGAGTGCTGGGATTAAAGACATGAGCCTCTCTAGTGCTGGGATTAAAGGCATGAGGCACCACTGCCTGATCTCTATGGCTAACTAGTAGTTAGCTCAGTCCTCTGATTTTCAGGTATGCATTATTTGTCAGAACATAAGCAGAATATCATACAGTCATTTTGATGGAAATGAATCTTGTTAGCTCACTTGAATTGTGGAAAGTTTTTCTTTCTCCTTCAAATAAGACAGATACGAGTTTCTAGAACTTGGAGTACATTTCTACAAGCTCTTCTAATTTTCACATTTTCCATTAAGAAATCATTTATTAGTCTAATTGGTTTTCATTAACATGTGATTGATATTTTTCTCCTACAGCTTCCAAATCTTTTTTCTTGTATTTAGTGTTTTAATTATGATATGCTATGAGAAGTTTTTTTCTAGTCTTGCCTATTTGGTGTTTTGTGTGCTCCTTGTATGTATATGGGTGTCTTGGTTTAACAGTTTTCTGTGATTTTTGTTGAAATTCTGAAGATCTATGTCATTGAACTGGGATACTTCTCTCTCATCTATGACTGTAAGTCAAAGACTTGGTCTTTCTGTGGGTTTTCCACAGTTTCTGCCGGTTACTGTTCTCTTTATCATGCTCTTTTCTGATCTAATTTCTCTAGTTTTATCTCCAAGTCCTAATGTTCTTTTATTTAATACACTCTACTTGTAAGGCTTTCACTTCAGTTGTCTATTGGTTGGGTTATTGAGTTGATCATTTTCATCTTTATTTGGGCTTGAGTATTATTCAATATTTTTATATCTTTATTGAATTCTATTTTCAAATCCTGGATTGTCTTCAGCATTTCAGTCAGCCTTATGTTTGTGTTTTCTTTGCCATCATTCAGATGTTTGTTCTCTGAGCTGTTTATTCATTTTTTTCTTTAAACTATTTGAATTTTCTTTTGTTTTTCAAAATAGGGTCTCACTATGTAGATTTGAGTGTACTAGAACTTACTATGTGAACCAAGCTGGTCCCAAACTCATAGAAATACAGTGTCTCTACCTCCATGTACTGTTATTAAGTCATGCACCACCCTACCCAGGCTTTGACTTCTTTGATAAAGTGTATGATGTCTTTTTTAAATTCTGTGTTCTGGAGTTCATCTGGGTAATTCTTAATGGAGAACATTTCTAAAGGATTTATGGATTTGAAGGTTGGAATAATATAATTTTTATTTTTCATATTATTTGAATTTTTGCCATGGGTCCTGAAGATACATGTAGCGGGAAATCATGGATTGTACAGGTGTGGGGGTTGCAGCAAAGCGCAGGGATGAGAGGGGCATGGTCTCTGAGACGGCACCTGCGGAGACGGAAGCGGAGCGCTGAGAGAGAGGCAGGGTTTCTGGTCCCTGGGGGCGAGAGGCTGCAGGTCAGTACTGCGGCTTGGCGGGTTGCTAAAACCTCCTTTTGTAAGTGATTCTAACAAAATAAACCTTATTTAAAACATACCTCTTGGCGGCGGGTTTTTACCGTGATAATTGGCACCTGAACTCGGGGCTAATTCCACAAACACGCTGGGTTCGCACCCACGGACAGAGCTGGTCTGACCACCTCACCGGATTCCGCGCCCGAGCACTCTTTGGCCCCATCTGCGTGCACAAGTATTCGGTACAGCAGCCAGTAAGGAATCTGCGTGCGGAAGAACTCCTGAGACCCAGTTCTGATGGTGCACGCATGGTAGGATTTGTCGAAACATTTAACAGAGACCCTCTCAGCTGAATCACCACCCCATTTCAAGCACCATTGCTGCTGCACTACGATACCTGCTGACCGTAAGTCCTCATTACATCTGAGTAAGGCAATTTTTTTTTCTTTTCTTCTAAAATGTCCGATCAGATAAATGGTCACAATTTTACTCACTTTTTCACAATGGTGATAGAGGATTATTTCCAGGATTATGCATTTGGAAGTTATCTCCACCCAGGAGTCCTTTTGCTTTTTTTGTGATAATATATTTCTTACCTACTTATTTTAAGGGATCTCAACATAGAGAGTATGAAGCTAAGATGTCTGGCATGGATGAACATATTAAGACATTCCAGAAACTCATTGTTTCCATGGAACAGAGGTCTACTTTGATCACAGAGGAATTTAGAGCTCATATTGATGAGAATTTTAGAAAATTGGATGAGAAATTTAAAAAAATGGATGAAAATTTTGTTAGAGAGGAGTACAGGGCTCATGTTGATGAAAATTTTAGGAAATTAGATGAGAAATTTAAAAAATGGATGAAAATTTTAGGATAATGAATGGAAACTCTAGGAAATTTGAACAGAAGATAGTGGAAAGGGTAGATGTGGAAACTGGGAGAATGTTCCATTCTATGAAATTATTGGAGAGATCATTTATAGAAGACTTTAAAACACTGGAAAAGACCATTACCACTAGGTTGCAAGATTATGAGGCTCGCTTGGAGATTTTAGGAAAGGATTTTGAGGTGACACCTGGTCAAGATAACCCAGAGCCCCCTCTTAAACGGTGCTATTGCAGGGAAGGTTCTTTACCTAGAGTGGTTACCATGAGGGGACTACCCCCCGTCCCTCCAGATCTGTTCCCAGTTGTGGCAGAGGCCAAAAAACCACAACCACGTGGAAGGGCTTCTGACAATGTGGAATACAATTATGAACCTATACCCCTGAAGGATTTAAAGACAATAAAGGAAGCCATAGTGAACTATGATGTACACTCATCTTTTTTGAGGCAATCCTTGAACTCATGGTCAGCACAGAATCGAGTAATTCCTGATGACTGAAAGAATTTGGCAAACACAGTGTTGAATGATGGCCAAAACTTCCAGTGGAGGAATTGGTTTAGAGAAGAGGCTAAAGCCTTGGAATCTCGAGATCAAACTGGAAATGTTACCGTCTCCAAGGACCAAATCCTTGGGGAAGGCCAGTTTGCTGATTTATCAGTTCAGGCTACTTATGATGACCATGCTCTGTTGCTGTGTCATACTGCCACCTTAAATGCTTGGGAAAAGGTTTTGGACCCAGGACAGAGAATTGAATCATATACCCAGATTAAACAAGGTCCAATGGAGCCTTATACAGACTTTTTACAGAGGTTGACTCAGGCTGTAAATAGAGCAGTATCAGATTCAGCAGATAGGAAACAATTGATACTCTCTTTGGCCTTCGATAATGCTAATATGACATGTAAAAAATTGATCATACCATTAAAGATCAGGGGTGCACCCATAGACGAATGGATTCAATATGCACTTAATGCTGAATATCTACACCATGATGAAGAGAATTGGGTAGGTCAAGCCATTGCTAATGCTAAGATGAGAAATCAAAGCATTATTTGCTTCAATTGTGGTAAACCAGGCCATATAAAGAGAAATTGTAGACAAAGCATACATGGGAACTTTTCCAATCACAGGAGTGACTTGAACAGAAAGCCACTACCTCCTGGACTATGTAGGAGATGTAACAAAGGCAGACATTGGACGAATGAATGTAGATCTGTAAGAGACAAGGATGGCAAGCTTTTACCACCGGGAAACGTATCTCGGGGCTTCCCCCGGGAAGCCCTCAAGAATCAGACCTCCAAGCCAAAAAGGGTTCAGTCATATCCAGTCACAGTGGAAGAGCAATGTCCTCAAGACGAGTAACGAATTCCAAGCCTGAAACAGTAGATCATGTAACCATAGACACCAGATTGTCCTTACAAGAGAAGTTGATGGTATCCAGCAAACCAATAAAACGTGTATTTTGGCAGACCTCCATAAATGAACAAAGACCAAAGTTGACAATAAGGATAGACAATATTTTTATGCAGGGCTTAGTCGACAAGGGGGCTAATGTTTCAATCATAACTCAGCAGGCCTGGCACCCCAGGTGGCCTCTGAAGGAGGTAGACATTCAATTTTTAGGTATTGGGACATTGTCTCAGGTAAAACAGAGTGTGAGATGGCTAGAATGCATAGGACCAGAAGGACAGAGAGGGAGATTGAAGCCATACATGGCCAACATAGCGGTGAACTTATGGGGTCGCGATCTCCTACGACAATGGAACACTCAAATTAAGATTCCTCCAGGCATACATACTAGCCAAAGAAC
>PVIH01014753.1:0-52453 GCA_004025045.1 Sigmodon hispidus
AAATGGAGTTCTTTTTCAAAATAGCGTTTGTCCTGTTAGCTTCAACCGAGGTGTACCTATCTAGGAATGGGTGATACCTATCTTATATTTTAACTGTGTAAAGGTGTGTTACATTTGTTTCTGCTACTTTTGTTAATGTTACCAAGATGAGTTACTTTCATTTGATTAAATAAAATTACCCCGGGGCAGGAGGCTGAGTCAGCCACTAGCTGACAGGAAGTGGTAGGGAGGAGCTAAGTGTAGCAAGGGTTATTTAATGGGGGCTAAGCAGGAGCTCGACCCTTTTTGAGGGAGAGTCTAACAAGGAGAGACGGATAGCTATTTGCTATTCAGCCTCTCTGAGTTAGGAAGATTTCACCTCAACCTTTGGATCCTGAGTTCTATAGAAGGATAGAGATTTAGATAGTTTCATTTAGCAGCCATGATAGATTGGTGCCTGAAGGAATAGAATTCCTACAGGGCTGAACCAGTAGCTGCAGGAACAGTAGTTGCTTAAGGGGAAGCCACTGTATTGAATGTAAAGCATCAATTTTTATCCCCCTTCTGGACTAAAGATACAAAGATAAGACAAGCATCTTTTTGTCCCATGTGCCCCCTCCATACACAAGGGACCTAAAGGTCTCCACTCACTCACTGTCTTAACCCTGCAGTTCACCTTAGATTTTAGAAACAACAGAGTTTTATAGCACACTCCATGGTATCACCCCAACACAAGAGTAGTTATCTCATGGAAACTGGTCTGTCTCTTTGAATAATAAAGTCTAGAACTGAGACAATGATCAAGCAGACCACATTTTTACCAGACTATATTTTGACTAGGACTTCTTTTTTGTTGTTTTGTTTTTTTGTTTGTTTTCTTTTTTGAGACATGATCTCACTATGTCACCCTGTGGAGATTTGAAAGAAAATGGCTCCCAAACTGCAGTATTAGGAGGTGTGAGTTTGTTGGAGGAATTGTGTCACTGTAGGGGCGAACTTTGAAGTCTCTTTTGCTCAAGCTTCTCTTAGTGTGACAGTTGGTCAACTTCCTGTTGCCTGTGAGTCAAAATTTAGCTAGCACTACATTTTCCTGTACACTACCATCCTCCCCATCATGGTGATAAGGGACTAAACCTCTGAAACTGTAGGCAAGCTGCCCCAGTTAATGTTTTCTTTATAATAGTTGCCACGGTCATGCTGTCTCTTCACAGCAATAAAAATCCAAACTAAGACATTCTGACTGTCCTGGAACTCACCATGTAGAGCAGGCTGACCTCGAACTCAGAGGTCCTCCTGCTTCTTCCTTCCTAGTGCTGAAATTAAAGGTATGTGCCATTATACCTAGCTGAACAGGACTTCTTAATTATGCCTCTTGCCCCAGACCCAATTCTCTATTGTCAATGCCCTGAAAATAGGCTGAAATTATTACATTATGTTTTCTCAACATGCCCTGTGTCTTCCAAGCCTAGCAAGGTATCATCTTTGTCAGTTGAGCTGTACTCCTTTGCAGTCCAGCTGGGCTTCTTGACTGTTTACATATCCTCACAGAGGGGTAGAGAGGATCACAAGACCCACATCTAAGTTTCCAGCTGTTCCCTACCACCTCGTGTATGGGGGCTAGGCTATACAGGCCAAGGAAGAATAGAGAGGCTCTATCTGTGTGGTTGTGGGGAAACCCTCATCTCTGCTGGCAAAGGCTTTCCATATACAGTCTTTAGGGGAAAGCGTGCCCACATTCCCTGTAAATAACCCGTCATCTATGCCCTCTATAAGGAAGCTCAATAAACTCATTGGTTCCCCAGAGCAAACTTTGGCAGAATCATGCCTTGGTTTGTAGTTGGGACCTTAGGTGAGAGGGTAGACCTTGTTTCCTCTTCCCAAGGGAAGGATTAGCTGAACATAGCCATTTTGATTAAACTCCTTTCTTGCCTTTGGACTGAAATGTCTTGGTGGAGTGTCTGGACCTGACATATTGGAAACCCTTAATCCAGCCTCTAGCTTAAGTGTCTGTTTACAAAACTGAGTGCCTATCTGCTTGCTGTCTGTCAGTCTATACTTTATTGAAGTTTAGACCTCATTAAAGGTGAGGAGACTTGGTTTTTGTTTAGTTAAGTTTTTTCCACTTCCATTTCATTTTTTCCCTTTCCATATATGCCCACATGTGTGTGTGTATGTGTATGTGTTTAGTGTAGTGTATATGACCATGCACATGTATGCATAGCTACACTCATCCATGAGTGTTCATATGCAGACCAAAAGTCAATACTAGGCATCTTCCTCTATAATTCGCAACCTTATTTTTTTGAGATAAGCATTTTCTACTGAACAGCTTGTCATTTTAGTAGATAGACTGTCTGGCTAGGAATCCTTCTAGGATTTTCCTGCCGCTGCCCTCTTCCATTGTTGGAATTATAGGTACATGCTTCTGTACCCTGCTTTTAAGTGAGTGCAGGGGGATCTAAATTCAGATTCTCAGGCTTGTGTAGCAGACTCAATGAGCCATGTCCATAGCCCTCTAGCTCCTGCTTGTCTATATGTGCACCATATGTATACAATACCTGTGGAAGACAGAAGAAGGCATCCTATCCCCTGGAGCTGAAGTTACAGGTAGTAGTGAGCTGCCTGATGTGGATGCTCAGAACTGAACTCCAGTCTTCTGCAAGAGCAGCAAATGCTCTTAATCACCGAGCCTCTTTCCAATTGTTCCTACTCCTTTTAAAAACCTGATAGCTCTAATCTTAATGATTATTTTTGATGATGTATATTTTTTTACTTGAACTATTTAGTTGAGATTTTTAAAGAAAAGTCGTATGTTTATTCTCATTTGTCCTGTTAGGTCAGTAGTGTGCAGTGACACTAGTGCTTCCCTGCTGGCTGAGCTTCTGCAAGCCAGAGTTGGTAGACTGAGAGCTGAGAGACTCAGAGACATGAAAGGGAGACAAAATACCTTTTCCTTTGTCAGTGTTAAGTTCATGACTGCTGTTTCTGTGACAAAAGACAGATTCACCTTTAGTTAATCTGAATTTTGTGTTTCATGGGACCTTCTAAAAAAACAGAGGAAACACACTGCGGAGGATATTAGGTCTAATGAAGAGTCATATATGTAGAGGTAAAGTGTATAGTGTCTTGGTAATGGCTACCTCCAAGTATAGGTGTTACGAGGACTTTAAAGTTCCAACAGCCCACTGTGGCTCACGAGACAGAAATTACTGGAAGGAAATAGATTTATTCAAATCTGGGCCCTGAGGAGAGTAGAGAAGACATTTCCATCTCAGATAATCACTTGTATGTGTTGGGGGCTGGGGAAACTCAGATGCAGGAGAGGTACAGTGGGGAAATAAACAGGAAATCCAAGTACCAGGAAGAGTCTTCCTTTCCGGCTCATGCCTCTTCTACCTCAGCCTCTAGGAGCCAGCTTCAACATCTTGTTTCAAACAGACTTTGTAATTTGCAAGGCAGCAGGTCTCAATCTGGGGTTACATATAAGATATCCATATTATGATTTATAACTAACAAAACTACAGTTATGAAGTGTCAATGACAATGTTATGGTTGGGGTCACTACAACATGAGGAGCTGTAGTAAAGGGTCACAACATTAGGAAGATTGGGAAGCACTGCTTTAAAGAGAGGAATGGGTGTTACCAAGACCCCATTAGAACAATATGAAAGGATGAGGGATGAGATTAGAGAATTGGCCGGAAAAGGAGGTATAAGAAATAGTTTCTATTTGGTTGGTAACTAAGGAGGGCACCTTTTATCAGAGGGTCTTGTGACCTGCTTCAGGAGAATGTCAGAACATTTGTCCTGTGTTTTTTGATCTGCTTCAGAGATGGAGGGAAGACCCAAGAGACCTTTCTGTATGTGCTGTCTTTCAGATTTCTTGACCTTAAAATATACACTATGCCAAGGATCTTTGGTACCCTGGACCCAATGACAAGCAGCTTTTAATTTTATGACTCTTGTCTGTGAGTATCCTGAAAAGACGTTTCCAATTTCCAGGGATGCCATTCAGCTTGGTCTCTCCAGAGTGACGGTTCTATTTTCCATAACCATGGCCTCTTGAGCATTACTTGCTTCCTCTGAGAAAACTGCCAGTGAGAAGCTAGAAAGTACAATTGATACCATTTGATTATGGAATTTTGTTGTTATTTTAGACAGGCTCTCATATGGCCTAGAACTCAGAGTAGACCTCCCAGTTTTTGCCTCCCAAGTGCTGGGATTATAGGTGCATGCTACCACTCCCAGCTGGCTACTTGTTTATTCCTTAGCTTTTTAACACAATTTCTTACACTATTTGAAGCTGTCCTGGAATATTCTGTGTATCCCAGGCTATCCTCAAAATCAACATTATTCTCCTGCTTCACCTCCTAAATGCTGGAATTGCAGATATAAGTCACTATGCCAAGCTGGAACTAATTTTTAAGCCTGAACAGTTTAGATTGTCAGGGTTTTTTTCCTCTGCAGTTTTTTCTTGGAACAGAAACATTTGAAAATGGACATTCCATGTTGCTTTGTTTCCTCTGGGAAGATTGCTTTTAGTATATCAGGCACATTTTGTAGCGTAAGATACAGTCTAAGAAACTGGAGGCTGGAGTCAGTGGTCCAGAAAGCTGATCTATCCAGGCTGCATCACTGTCCCTGAGGGGTTCTAGGAGATACCTCCACACAGGCCAGGGTGGTGAGACCCTTATCATGATGGTTGCTTTTGCAGAGAATTTGATGATTCAAGAGAACAACATATTTAGTTAATTCGGACTGTATATTATTTTAAGGCCTAGAGATGAAAGAAAACACAATTTTCTTTTTTAATTGTTTTTTTGAAAATCAATATTAAACATTATATAAAAAAGCAAAACATTCAGAATAGATAACAAAAAACCTCATGCAGTAATAAAACTTCTCTTTTCTCTAAAATACATGAAACATAAAAGATAAAATCTAAAGCTCTTCAAGCCAGGTTAGGCTCAGCTACAGATGAAGAAAGCACAGTAGGTCACAGCTAATGCCCATGGATGCACTATGGCCACCACAAATTTCTAAGCAACCCTTCTACAGTCAAACCAGAAGTTTTGTGTGTGTTTTAAATCACTTTATTCACCCATTATCTTTCAATAAAATAAGAATGTTTTTGCTTAAAGTTTACTAATGAGTAAGTACATCCCCAGATTATCCTGCTGGGTTTGTGAGACCTTGCTCTGGAGGATATTCACCAAATCCATCCAATTGCTTGCAAATTTTAGGATATCATTTTTTCTTACTGCTGAGTAGTACTCCATTGTGTAGATGTAACACAGCTTGTTAATCCATTCTTCAGTTGAGGGACATCTAGGTTGTTTCCAGGTTCTTGCTATTACAAATAATGCTGCTATGAACATAGTTAAGCTAATGCTTTTGGGGTGTGAATGTGCAACTTTAGGGTATATGTCCAATAGTGGTATTGCTGGATCCTTGGAGAGATTGATTCCCAGTTTTCTGAGAGATTGTCATACTGCATTCCAGAGTGACTGAACAAGTTTACACTCCCACCAACAGTGGAGGAATGTTCCCCTTTCTCTGCAACCTCTCCAGCATAGGCTGTCATCTGTGTTTATGATCTTGGCCATTCTGACAGGTGTAAGGTGGTATCTCAAAGATGTTTTGATTTGCATTTCTCTGATGGCTAAAGATGATGAGCACTTTTTTAGGTGCCTTTCAGCCATTCATAATTCTTCTGCTGAGAATTCCCTTTTTAGTTTTGAACCCCATTTTTTGATTGGGTTATTCAAAGTTTTGGGCTCTAGTTTCTTGAATTCTCTATATACTTTAGAGATCAGTTCTCTGTCACTTGTAGGGTTGGTGAAAATCTATTCCCATTCTGAAGACTGTCGTTTTGTCTTATTGACAGTATCCTTGGCTTTACAGAAGTTTCTCAGTTTCAGGAGGTCCCACTTATTGATTGTTGTTCTTAGTGTCTGTGCTACTGGTATATTTAGGATGAGGTCACCTGTGCCAGTGCATTGGAGAGTATTTCCCACTTTCTTTTCTATCAAGTTCAGCATAGCTGTTTTTATGTTGAGGTCTTTGTTCCACTTGGATTTGAGTTTTGTGCAGGGTGATAGGCTTGGATCTATTTGCATTTTTCTACATACTGCCATCCAGTTATGCCAACACCATTTTTTGAAGATACTATCTTTTTTCCTTTGAATATTTTTGAACTCTTTGCCAAAAATCAGGTGTTCATAGGTGTGTGGGTTAATATCTGGGTCTTCAATTGGATTCCATTGATCCACAAGTCTGTTTTTATGCCAGTACCAGGCCGTTTTTAATACTGTAGCTCTATAGTATAACTCGAAGTCGGGGATGGTGATGCCTCCTGAGGTTCTTTTGTAGAGCACAATTGTTTTGGCAATCCTGGCTTTCCTGTTATTCCAAATAAAATTGAGTATTGTTCGTTCAAGGTCTGCAAAAAAAATTGTGTTGAGATTTTGATGGGAATTGCATTGAATTTGTAGATTGCTTTTGATAAGAGTGCCATTTTTACTATGTTGATCCTACCTATCCAGGAATATGGGAGATCTTTCCATTTTCTGATATCCTCTGTAATTTCTTTCTTCAATGATTTAATGTTTTTGTCGAACAAAACTGTTACTTCTTTGGTTATAGTTACACCGAGGTATTTAATGCTATTTGCAGCTATTATAAAGGGTGATGTTTCTCCTATTTCTTTTTCAGCCAGTTTGTCTTTAGTGTATAAGAGGGCTACTGGTTTTTTTTTTTTTTTTAATTAATCGTGTATCCTGCTACATTGCTGAAGGTGTTTAACAGCTGTAGCAGTTCCTTGGTAGAATTTTGTGATTCACTTATGTATACAATCATATCATCTGCAAATAGAGATAACTTTATTTCTTCTTTTCCAATTTGTATCCCCTTAATCTCCTTTTGCTCTTATTGCTTTGGCTAAAACTTAGAGAACTATATTGAATAAATAAGAGGAGAGTGGACAGCATTGTCTAGATTCTGATTTTAGTAGTATTGCTTTCAATTTCTCTCCATTTAGTTTGATGTTGGCTGCTGGCTTCTTGTAAATCATCTTTATTATACTTAGGAATTTTCCTTGTATTCCTGATCTCTTCAGGACTTTTATCATAAAGTAGTGTTGGATTTTGTCAAAGGCATTTTCAGCATCTAAGGAAATGATCATGTGCTTTTCTTCCTTCAATTTGTTTATATGATGGATGACATTTATAGTTTTTTGTATGTTGAACCACCCCTGCATTTCTGGGATGAAACCTACTTGATCGTGGTGGGTGAATTTTTTTAATATGTTGTTATAATCTGCTTGCCAGAATTTTCTTGAGTATTTTTGCATCAATGTTCACGAGGGAGGTTTGTCTGTAGTTCTCTTTCTTTGTTGTGTATTTGAGTGGCTTGGGTACCAGGGTTGTTGGTTTCATGCGTGAGAAGAGACACAAAATCACACTACCACAGTCACAAGAGGGCTTATTCAAGAGAGTTCCCAGGCGGGTACAGAAGCAGAGAAGCAGGACAGGAGGAGGAGAGATCGACCAAAACATGGCATTTCTTTTTAAGAGAAGGGGTATGCATGTGTTTATGCAGCCACACCCAGGGACGGGCCTCCGTATGAGGTGCATCCCACCAGAGCCATGTTGGCTCAACCACATGGAGTGCCAGGAATACTTACATCTCATCATTTTCTTTATTAAAAAAACAAAACCAGGTTTATGTGGGGGGGGCAGGGAGAAAATTATTTGGGACGACAGATCTCAAGGCTGCTTCAAGCTGTCTTAAGGACGAAGTTTGTCTTTTTAAGGAACTATATTTTTGACTGTTGTTCTGTTGAATTTTGTGGGTCATTTTCTGCAGTCTGGATGAGCCTAAGCCATGGAATGGTAAACTTTGATTTTTCTGGAGCTTGAAAAGAAAATTATGAGTTGGTAAGAGAACCTTGAGAAGTGATAATATAGTGAGTGTACTCTGCTAGGTCTGGGGATGGAAAGAGGTTAAAATGGCTTTTTCTTTTCTTTTGATCCTGGGGAGGGGGTGGGAAAATGGTCTGTTTTACCTGTATTGACTCTGAAAATGGCTCTTGGGTTTTTCTCATTTTCCAGAAGCAGCAGCTGGAGGGTTAGTCTGTCCGGGAAGTGGGGGAGGGAGGAGCCAAAATACCTAGGAGCCTTTTGCTGGTCACTATCTTGACTTTGGGTCTGAGAAGCAGGCTGGAATGGAAAACTCAGAGATGGAGGATTTTAGAAAAATGTGTCTAGTGACACAAGGATTTTGGATGTTTTATACTTGGTGGTCCACCTGGGAGACTGGAAGGCTAGAGCTGACAGGTTTAAGCAGATAGCAAGGTGAATAGAGGTGGTTAGAACAGCTGGCAGAGTCTTGATTCAGGTGAAATGTGGCTAGAAGTTAAAAAATCTCTTTTTATTAGGGGTATGGTGCAGGTTGGCATGACCAAAAATGAGTGAGTGATAGTGAAAACTCTGAAAACATAATTAGGTGGCAGTGTCTGATGAGGCTGGAATTCTGTTTCTCCCTGACAATGGAGAGGCTAGAAAGAGAGGTGAGACCTCAAAGCTCCTGCCTGCAGGACTGAGTATGTGGCTTTTTTTTTTTTAAACTTTATTTATTTACTTATTTATTTGCCTTGGTGTTTGCCTGGAACTGGAACTACAGACAGTTGTTAGCTGCCATGTGGGTGCTGGGAATCGAACCCGGGTCCTCTGGAAGAGCAGACGGTGCTCTCAACCTCTGAGCCATCTCTCCAGCCCCGAGTATGTGGCTTTTAGTGTCCACGAGGAGAAGGACTGCCATGATATCATTATGACTACTCAAGGCTCCCTCTTTGCAATGAGGGTGGTCAGCTTAGGGAAGCCTTGGCAGCTCCAGTTGCCTTAGATCAGTTGGGAGTGGTCTCTGTGCAATGTCTCCTTGCCACGTGGGGCTCAGGGACACTCACTTAGACCAGCATTCCCTTGATGGTGCCCTAGACAAGGCCTGAACCACCTCTGTGAGGCTAGGCAAGAGCAAGACAGTAGCTGGCCAAACAGCTTTTGCCAGCAGGCGGTATCTTTCCTGTGATACACCTTAAAAGCCACTTTTGCCTGTGGAGTCTGCCTGTGGTCTCCTCTCAAGGTCTAAGTTTTAGCTCTGATGCCAGGGTAAAAAAATGGATCATACACTCAGAGATCTAGTATACTGTGAGAGTGCATTTGTGAGGCATTTAAAAATCTGATGAATTTTATCTGCATGAATTTTGGCCTTTTCCCAAACTCACCTTTACTCTATAGCCTAATTTTTTTTTTAACCTGAGAAAGTTTTGACAGAGGAAACAAGGTGTAAACTTTTATTATCGTATCTTTGGCAGTCACTTTTTATAGAGGGAGAGCTGGATTCATGTTGCTTGAAACAGAAGAACAGGAAGCCAGAAGGGAAAGTTTAGAGTTGAGATATGAAAAGAAATAGGAAAACTCTTAAGAACAGAGAGCTGGAAGAGAAAGTTTAGAGCTGAGATATGAAAAGAGATTAAAAACAGATAGGAAAAAACCCTTCAATCTGCCTGTGCACTTGCAAAAGTTAGCACCTGTAAAATATCGGTGTTGGTGAGCTGTTAGGTGGCTATTTTGAGTAATCTAAGGGGTAATTAGGCCATTTTTGTGTAAAAAAAGATAAGCTTGGTGGTGTCTAGATAAGGCAAAAGTCTAAGCGGCCTTAAGAGTCTCCAGCACCTATCTTAAAGGTAAGGATGGAGAAATATTTTTCACTGGCTTGTTCCTCATTCTTGAGACCTAAGGGGGTCATGGATGCCAAGCCTGGATCGTCACCAGTTGAACGATCCCACAGGGAAGCAGGACCACATTGGATGAGTTTGTCAACTGCCAGGATAGCCCACTTGGGCAATGCCCAAGATTACGCAAACTCCCTAAGCTCTCATCAAAGCAAAGAGGAAGCTCCAGGGAAGTACACCCCACTAATAATGGGTGCTGTGAGCCCGTAGACCCCAGCACCATGTGTCTGTGCTCTATCCATGGTGTCTGCTGACTGAAAAATAACACTCACGGAAGATGCTGGTGCAACTCTCTGCAGGCAAATCCATGGAAGGAACTCGATACTGGGAAAAGCCAGGAGTGCGTGTTTGTCTGGCGAGAGGTGGCACTTACCAATCAAATCCACTGGTGTTGGAATATTGCAGCGGCTGGGGTAGAAGGTGGCCTTACAGTGAACCTCGGATCAGGTGCTCCTAGTTTATGTGCACCTAAACTCAGGAGAGAGCCTATCTGAGTCTTGGCACCAATGTTGGTTTTGCGCGTGACAAGAGACATACACTCACAGTACCAAGGCCTTAAGAGGGTTTATTTAAGAGAGTTCCCAGGCAGGTAGGGAAGCAGAGAAGCAGGACAGAAGGAGGAGAGAGCGACCAAAACGAGGCGTCCCTTTTTAAGAGAAAGGGTGTGCAAGGGTTTACGTAGCCACGCCCAGGGTCATGCCTCCATAGGAGGTGCAGCCCATCAGAGCCATGTTGGCTCAACCACGTGGAGTGATTGTGGCCTCATAAAAAGAGTTTGACAGTGTTCCTTCAGTTTCCAGTGTATGGAAAAGTTTGTTGAGTATTGGTATTAGTTCTTCTTTGAATGTCAGGTAAAATTCTGCCGTGAAACCATCTGGTCCTGGGCTTTTTTTGTTTAGGAGACTTTTAATGACAGCTTCAAATTTTTTGGTGTTATAGGTCTGTTTAGGTTTCTCATCTGTTCTTGATTTAATTTTGGTAATTAGTACTTGTCCAGAAAGCTGTCCATTTCTTTTAGGTTTTCCATTTTAGTATAGATTTTCAAAGTATGACCTGATAATTCTCTGGATTTCCTGAATGTCTGTTGTTATGTATCGCTTTTCATTTATGATTCTGTTAATTTGAATACTCTCTCTGTTTTTTGGTTAGTTTGGATAAAGGTTTGTCTATCTTGTTGACTTTCTCAAAGAACCAACTTTTTGATTCATCGATTCTTTATATTGTTCTCTTTGTTTCTATTGTGCTGATTTCAGTCCTAAGTTTGATTATTTCCTGCCTTCTCCTTCTATATGAGTTTGCTTCTAATTGTTCTAAACCCTTCAGCTGAGTAAAGTCTCTTGTGTGAGATTTCTGTTGGTTTTTCATATAGGCATCTAGTGCTATGAATTTTCCTCTTAAAGACTGCTTTCATTGTGTCCCATAAATTTGGATATTTTGTGGATTCATTTTCACTAAATTCTAGAAAGTCTTTGATTTCTTAACTTTTTCTCTGACCCAGGGGTGGTTCAATGTAGAGATGTTCAGTTTCCATGGGTTTGTAGGCTTTCTGTGATTTTTGTTGTTGTTCAACTCTGTCTTTAGGCCATGGTGATCTGATAGGGATTATTCCATTTTTTTGTATCTGTTGATATTTGCCTTATAATTGAGTATGTGGTCAGTTTTAGAGAAAGTTCCATGAGGTGCTGAGAAATATGTATATTCCTTTGCTTTCTGAAGGGCCGGATTTGTATATAGGTATTGTTTAAGGCTGACTTTGTCATAAAATATCTTGTTTACTCCATCTATGGTAATTGATAGTTTTGCGGAGTATAGTAGTCTAGGTTGGCAGCCATGCTCTTTTAGTGTCTGTATAACTTCTGACCAGGACCTTCTTGCTTTCAATGTTTACATTGAATAGTCTGGCATTATTCTGATGGGTCTGCCTTTATAGGTGAGTTGGCCCTTTTCCTTTGCAGCTCTTAATATTTTTTCTTTGTTCTATATGTTTTGTGGCTTAACTATTGTGTGACAAGAAGACTTTTTTTGGTGGGGTCTAATCTATTTGGTGTTCTGTAAGCTTCTTGTATCTTTATAGGCATTTTCTTCTTTATGTTGAGAAAATTTTCTTTTATGATTTTATTGAATACATTATCTGTGTCTTTGAGCTGGCATTCTCCTCCTTCTTCTATTCCTATTATTCTCAGGTTTGGTCTTTTCATGGTGTCCCAAATTTCCTGAATGTTTTGTGTTATGACTTTTTTGGTTTTAGTGTTTTCTTTGAATGATTTATCTATTTCTGCTATTGAGTCTTCCACTCCAGAGATTCTCTCTTCCAGCTCTTGGATTCTGTTGTTTATGCTTGTATCTGTAGTTCCAGTTTATTTCTTTAGATTTTCTATTTCCTCCTTTGCCTCATTTTGTGCCTTCTTTATTGCTTCTATTTCAGTTTTTAGTTCCTGGAATGGTTCTTTTATTTGTTGGATTTCTCTTTCTTGGTTTTCTTTCAAGAGTTTTTTCATCTCTTCTAATTTTTTATTTGTATTTTCTTCTATTTCTTTAAGGGAATTTTTTATACCTTCTTTGAAGGCTTTAATAATCTTCATAAAGTTGTTAGTGGTGTTCTCTCTTTCTGTTTTCTCTTCATTGCTCTATTCAGGTCTTGTAGTTGTAGAACCACCAGTTTCTTCTGGTGTTGTCTTGTTGTTCTTTATATTGTTATATGTGTTCTTGCACTGGCATCTGCCCATTACTTCCTTGGTTCATTCTTAGTCAGCTCTTACTGGGACCTTGGTCAGTTATGGCTACAGAGGTTGTGTGTCTCCTGTCTGCTTTGGACACTAAGTCTGCATGTCAGATCATGGGATCCTCGCTGTCTGAAGCTATCTGACTCCCACTCTGCCCTGGACCCCACGGGGTCATGCTGTTCAGAGAGAAGTCAGTTCCTCTGTGATGATGTAGCCTGCCTTGGAGGCGGGGCCTGGCTGTCTGTGATGTGACCCCTGGTATTGCTGGGGAAGGCTTCTCCCAGCCCTGGTCTAGGGCAAGCCTTTCCATGAGGGCAAATCCAGGACTGTCTCTGGACTCTGGGATGAGGTCCTTGGGGAGGCCCAGGGGCTGGAACCTGCTTACCTGCTACTCTGATCTGGACCTGGGATCCTTGCTATTTGAAGCCAGCTGACTGCCACTTTGCCCCAGATACCACGGGGTCACAGTGTTCAGAGAGATATCCGTCCCTCTGTTGAAAACACAATTTTCAATTCAGAAGGGTCTTCTTTGCTGGCTCCACTATACAAAGAAGATAGGAAGAGAGTATTGTTTTCATGGCTTTAAATATCTATTTATTTTTCCTTTTTTGAGACATTATGCCCAAGTTGGCCTTTTTGTTTCAGTCATGGCCTTACTCTTGACTTGAACTGGCTCTGATCTCTTGCTTCTCAAATGCTGGCATTACTAATGTGAACCATCATCCATAGGCTTTACTTTCTGAGTGAATGAAAGATTCCATGTTTTCCTTTTGTTCCCTATTGTCTCTCCCCTCCCTTTTTCTTTCCTCTTTTTCTTTCTTTCCTTTCTCTTTTTTCTTTTCCCCTTTCCTTTTCTTTCCTTTTCTTGGTGTTGGAAACTGAACTCAGAGCCTTAAACATGTTAGGCAAATGCTCTACTACTGAGCCACACTCAGCCTTAGCATTCTTTTTCCAAGCCCTCTTAGGCATACCTCTTGAGTTGAGATTTGTTTTATTATGTTTAAAAATTGGGAAGTAGGGGCTGGAGAGATGGCTCAATGGTTTAGTGCACTGGTTGTCCTTCCAGAGGACCTGGGTTTGATTCTCAGTACCTACACAGTGCCTGACAACAATCTGTAATTCTAGTTCCAAGGAAGCTGATGTCCTTTCCTGGCCTTTCTGGGCATCAGGCAAACATGTGGTACAGAGGTATGTACATAGGCAAGATACCCATACACATTTTTAAAAACAGGAGAGGGATTCTTGGAAGCAGTCTGGCCTCTATGTCTGTAATTCTAAAACTGAGAGAGAGAGGTGAGAGGACAGCCTGGGCTATATGATGTTTTGGCTCTCTGTGTTGTTTTAATTTAGAAAAGGTTATTATTATTGTATTTGTATGTGTGTAGACACATGCATGTGTGTGCATACATGATGTGTGTGTGAGTGCAGGTATGCACATGCCATAACAAATGTAGAGATCAACCTTCATTGTGGATCCTAAGGATCAAATTCAGGTTGTTAGGCTTTCTAGCCAAGGGCCTTTTCCTTCTAAATCATCTCCTTCTAAGTCATACAGGTTCATAACAGAGTATCAAAACCATCAAACAAATACCCCAAAAAAGGAAGGAAGGAAGGAAAGAAAGAAAGAAGGAAGGAAGAAAGGAAAAAATGGAAAAGTAGAACTGGGAATGTGCCTCAGTGGCCAAGCACTTTCCTAGCATATGAGAGGCTTTGAGTTCTATTTCCATGAAATCACATGCTGAAAATGAGGGAGAGAAGAGAGGAAAGGTAAAGAACGTTTGATACATAGTACATTTTTGGTATGGCTTTATAGTTTTCTTGGAATTTAGTCGTACCTATATTATCTATAGCAAGTTACTTTCTATGAAGGGAGACATGAATGATTGTAGAGATCAAAAGCATAAAATATTTACCACTTGATCCTTTGCAGAGAAGCTTGTCAATTGCTGATTTAATAATGCAAGAAAGGGGGGCTGAAGAGATGGCTCAGAGGTTGAGAGCACTGACTGTTCTTTCAGAGGACCTGAATTCAATTCCCAGTAACCACAGGGTGGCTCATAACCATCTATGATGACATCTGGTACCCTCTTCTGTGTACTGTATACATAATAAATAAATCTTAAAAACAAAGACTTAAAAAATAATGCAAGAAAGGGTTTTTAATAAATCTAAAGTGAAATATAAGCTTGAAAAAAATCCAGCTCTTATAGTGAAAATGTTTTCTTAAACAAACTTGTTGTTTTGTTTAACCATGATTTGAGATTGAAAGATTCCAGGAAAATCTCAATTTAGCCTCTGTACTTGGGAGTTAACTCTCATCCCTAGAGTTCAGATTACCAGGTTGTTCTGGATTTTTCTAGAGAAATATTGTACAAAGATGACTTCTTTCCCTTTTTTTGTTATGTCGTAAAGAAGCATTTTTAAAATATTAGATAATAGTCTTTTTCTATTAAGTAGAAAAAGAATAATAAAATAGCATGAAGGAAAAAAATATATGGGAGAAAGGCCAATAATTAATTCAGCCAGTCTCAGGCTTGACTCTGAATTGATGCAGTCAGCCAAAGAGAATGCAGAAGACACAGTCCAACCAGGGAAGGCATTAATGCAGTGCTTAACTGAATCCTGAGGGGCGAATAGGAGGAGAGCAGATGCATCTTTGGATGATGAATGCTGGCAACACTGGTTATTGGCTGTCATCCCAGACTGTTCCCAAGGATGCTCCTGAGACCCAGTGGTCTCACCTCAAATAGTACTGCCCAAATTTGAGAGATCTTGAAAAAAGTTGGTACTGGAGTTTTTAGGGCAAAAGCTTGGCTATGAGTACACTGATGAAACAGACCAGTAATCGTGTGGAACAAAGAAAGGAGATTTATTCCATATGAACACATTGGAAAGAGATAAAACATGGAGTGGCCTCAAGTCTGGCTTCAGGATCTTGACCTGAGCTTTAGGTTTAGTAGAAAAAGATTTGGGATGAATGGCAGTAGCAAGAGGTCTGTTTGCCTCAGCAGTCCTGGTCAATGTGTTCTGATCACTCATTGTGTCAGTTCTGTTTCTGCAAGATGGTTAGAAAAAGCCTTTTTTTTCTTCTAAAAAATGATTAATTAATTAATAAATAAATTTTGTGTGTGTGTGTGTGTGTGTGTGTGTGTGTGTGTGTGTGTGTGTGTGATGTCTATATGGATGCCTGCGGGGTCAGAATGAGCTGCCTGGTGTGGGTTTAGGGAACTGAACTACCTCTGTAAGAGCAGTATGTACTTTTAATCTCTGAGCCTTTCTCCAGCCTCTGCTCCTCTTCCCATTAAGAAGTCTTTGTTCCTGAAGTGGGTGTGGTGACACACACATCACACATGTAATCCAACCATCTGGGAGTAGAGGGATGAGGAACACCAAGTCATCATTGGATACATGTCAAGTTCAAGGCCAGCCTCATCTATCCGCGACTCTCTCAAAAATAAAACGATCAGAAAAAAAAAAAAAAAACAAAAAAAAACAACGGAGTACAGATGTGACAATTCCAAACCTGACTCACATATTACAAGAAAGTTTGGTTAAAAAATTCTTTTATTAATAGTATTTGTATATGTATATAGTATGCACGGGGAGCATTCATGTGTCACTGTGTGGCATTGACACACATGTGGAAGTCAGAGGACAACGTTTGAGAGGTTGTTCTCTCCTTCCACCATGGGTTCTGGGGATCAAACTCAGGTTGTCAGGCTCGTGCAACAAGTACTTTTATCAACTGGGCTATCTCATCAGTGCGAATTTTCTAGTGGCCATATAAACTCCTGATTCTGTTTGCTGTGCTTTGTGCTTTTTGCGCTTGATGCTTTTCCTGCCTTTTAATTATTAACTGGCAGAGGTAAACAGACCCTATCAAGGCTTTGTGATGTATAGTATCACGGAGACACTGGAGCTGGCCAGTGACCAAAGCCTTGAAGGAAGCATACATTGTGAAGGAGAAGAGAGCTTTCAGTGATACTAATTAAAGAACAACAAGGCAAAGAGCAAAGCAGTGAAGGGGTGGGGAGATGGCTCAGTGGTTACATATTTGCTCTGCAGACATGAGGACTGGGTTCAGATTCCTCAGAACCCCCCAGATTGGTGTGCTGGTTCACTTGTAATTCCAGCCTGGGGAGGTGGATACAGGGGTCCCCAGAGTAAGCTGCCTAGCAAGTCTAGCCATATCACTGAGCTCTGGGTTGGAGAGACCCTGCCTCCTTGAATAAAATTGAAGATAATTCCTGACATCAATCTTCTCTTGATAGAGGAGTTCAGGTTCCCAGAACTCATACGTCAGGTGGCTTCTACATGCATGCACACCCATATACATTTGTGCCCATGAAATACAAATGTGTATACACACATATGCACACATGAACATTTTGAAGTGTTGAATTAGAATAGTAAGGCAGGATCTAAACAAGGTGGAGGGTGTGGGGTGGGTGAGAGGCTGTTACAGTAGCTATAACAATTACTATTAACGCTGTGTTGTATGACAATAGAGACTGGAATCAACTCTAACTTTTACCAAAGCAACTGGGGATTTATAACCAAGGACGGGGCTTGGGGTGCTGTTTATAAACGGAAGGAAAATTATAATGCAGAAAAATCAGGGCTAAAAGGCTCCCTCTCTCAAAGATGCACACACACACACACACACACACACACACACACACACAGAGTTAGGATTTTGGCACAATGGTAAGTGCAATATTCAACATGGTGCCCAGACATGCTTTGAGCAAGGGCACTCCCCTTTGATCCATATGCATGAGCAGACATGACCGTGTAAACTCCACATGATACACATACCCTTATAAGCCAAAACCCTACCTTGTTCTCTCTCTCTCTGTCTCTCTCTCTGTGTCTCTCTCTTCCCACACATTTCCGTGGGCATCCGAATCACAATCTGTCCTGTTAAATAAACTGTAGTGTGGGTTACATGTATTTGTGATTTATTCCCGCTTGTGTTAACACACACACACACACACACACACACACACACACACGTCTATATATATCTGGCTCTTGGTTCTGCATATTGATACAGTTCAGGGGTTTTGATTAGGTTTGTTTTCTCTGCCAGTTAAAGAATTCAAAAGACAGGAAAAATTTGAAGTGCAACAGGTAGCAGCAGAGAAATCTCCAGCACTGCAGACAGAATCAGCAGTGAAAAGAAAGGTATTTGTTGGAGAAGAAAGAATGCATGAAAGAAGTAGACACACAGAGAAAAAGACCCTCAGCAAAGCAGAGGGTACTTGGGAAGCTGAAAAATCAGTCTCTTCTGGAGAGCTGAGGCTTTTAAAGCCTCTGAAGAGTTTTCCTCCCTTGAGTTAGGGTTGGTCAGTTTGAAAAGAGCTTCAATTAACAGGATGGTTGATTGGCCCAGAACTGTAATGTGACACGTCCTGAGCAGGTCTTCAACTTGTTGAGGTAGTCCATCAGCAGGGGGCCAGATGGTAGGAGACAAAAGCCAACAAGGAGGTTGAAGAAGATTCACCACTTTTTTTTTTTAATCTAGCTATGATTCCTCTCCCAATCCTTCTTATAAGGGAGGCTTTCTAACTCCTAATGTCTCAATATGACAGAAAACATGAGATATTTATCTTTCTGGGTCTGGCTTACTTTGCTTAACATGATGATTTCTATTCACCTTCATTTTCCTGCAGATGTCATGATTCTGAGGCAGGATAGACAGGTATAAAGTGAAGGAGCATGGGAAGGAATGAATGGGAAAGAAAGAAAGGTATAGAGACCTTCAGTCACCACCGATAAAACCAAAACTACCCACAGAGACTGTGCGTGCTTTCCTAGAGACACCTCAAGCCGATATGTCAAAGACAATAAATAAACTGCGCTTACTTCAGGCCAAAATGATCTATAACTTTCAGTTTTTAGCACTGGCCTCTCTTTCCTAAATCAGGACAAAACCCTCATAAATCCACCTTACAGCTTTGTTTACAAAGGAAATTCTTTCACCTTTAAACTTTGCTGTAAATTACTCTCCTTTCTCACTTTCTGACTGTGTAACTTCAAAAGCCACAGGATCAAACCCAAAGCCACTGTAAAGACAATAAGGCATGGCTCTCCTTTGAGAAGCCTATACTTATGTTTGAGTGTGTCTTGCTATACTCAACACCCCTGCCCCCAACCCCTGGGCTTGAAATCTATATTGTAGGGCTGGGGAGATGGCTCATTGGTTAAATAATACTAGCTGCATAAGCCTGCAACAAATAAACAAACAACACACTCCTAAAAGGATAGGAGCTGGAAACCAGAGACTTTCCTTCCTAGCCAAGGTGCCAGTGTAAAGGTTTGTGGTGACTGCAAGTCCAAGAAATGCTGCAAAAATCACATCATGCAACAGACCTCACGTTAGAGACTTATTCTGTACACAGGGTGGGGGGATGCAAAAGACTGCTCTGGAGGAGGAGGGGGAAGGAGGGAGGGAGGGAGGGAAGAAGAGAGAGGAGAGAGAGAGAGAGAGAGAGAGAGAGAGAGAGAGAGAGAGAGAGAGAGAACAAGCCATGATGGCATAGATATGGAGCATGGGCATACTGGACAGTGACAACAATGGAAGCCTCTCACATTTGCCTTTAGTAACAACGTGGAGTTGTTGCTGGCTAGCTGAAGGCAGTAGGAGCCTGGTTCTGGACCAACCAGGCCAGTGTAGAGTGGACAGAATTAGGAGAGACTTGTTTTTAACAAGGTGGCAGGCAGGCCTTGTTAAACTGAGAGTTCTCTCTTTCCACAGTGTGGCTTCTGAGGTTCGAACTCAGGAGATCAGGCTTGGTGGCAAGCCCCTTTATCCCCTGAGTCACCTTTCTGCTCCCTCCAAAAGGGGATTCTTGTTATCTTTCTGGGTTTCTTGAGCATATATGAGACCTCAAAGCCCAGCCCCATCAACTCAACAAGGTTCTTGATGAAGGCTGACCAGCTTGATACTATATTTAGTATATTCAGTCCAAGGAGAAAAGGACACTTAGAGGCTGCTTTTGAAAAAAAAAAAAAAAAAAAGACCTGGTTCCCTACTTTGACTACAAAGTAACTAAAAGCAGGATGAAAGCAGGGCACTCTACCCTTATTTTATGTTTTTCTGTTTCCTTTATTTTTGTTGAATGCAGAGATAGGTTGCTTTCTTTTAAGCCTGCAGTTGTGTTGGATTCTGGATAGAACAAGACCTATAAAAGAGACTGAACCCCAGAGAAGGTAGTTATGGCTTCACCTCAGAGCAGAAGTGGCTGCCTCATGGGAAACTACTATAGCACTTTCATGCCAAGCACAGAAATGTGTAGGCACCTGTGAGCTGCTTGCAGGCCTTTGTGTACATCCTGAGCACTGTGAATTAGATCCATAGTGTGCCTCAAGAAAGTGGTAGGTCTGCAATGACTGTCCTCTTGGCCTGACTGTGGTTGGCTTCTTCTAAGTCTTCTGCCATTCTGCCTCTTTCTTTAAGTGGCTCCCTGGATACCCCAGCCCTACACACTGCCTCAGTTTTGTTTGTTTCTTTTATTTTCTTTTGAAACTCTGTCTCAAAAAATTCACTTTGTAGCCGGTCTGGCCTTAAACTCCTGATCTTTCTGCTTCTAATCTCCCAAGTGTTAAGGTAACAGATGCAGGGCACCATGCTGGATTCTGCCTCTGGTTTTTAAGAGAGTTTTTTGCTCTCTCTTTTTTTCTCTTTTTGTACCAGGGATTAAACCTGGAGCTTTATACCTGCCAAGCAAGCACATAACCAGTCAGTTCTATACCAACTGGTTTTTCTTCTCTGTCTTAGTTTAGGGTTTCTATTGCTATGAAGAGACACTATGACCATGGCAACTCTTATAAAGGAAAACATTTAATTGTGGTGGCTCAATACAATTCAGAAGTTCAGTCCCTTATCATCATGGTGGGTCATGGCAGCATACAGGCAGATCTAGTGCTAGAGAAGAAGCTGAAAGTTAATATATATTGATCCACAGGCAACAGGAAGTGAACTGAGACACTGGGCCTGGCTTGAGCATATATGAGACCTCAAAGCCCAGCCCCACCGTGACGTACTTACTCCAACAAAGCCATACCTACTAATAGTCCCATTCCCTATAGGTTTATGGGTGTCAATTGCATTTAAGCTACCACATTTTCCTTAGAATTCTCTAGATGTCAAATATAGTGTTCTTGGACAGAGGAATGACATCTATTAGCTAGAGTGACTATTGTAGCATCTGTTGGGTAATAGTCTCAAGTTATGAGAAATTGAGTCAGGATAGCTATTAGCCATAAAGAATGGCTTAGTCTTGGCCTGACTATTATGCTATACCTGCAGAAACACTATGCCTGAGTATTGAAAACAACCCACCCTGCTTCCAGTCAAACCACCAAAAATATCTGTAAGTTCCTGGAAGCTACCAGTGTATGTGTGTGTGTCCATCCCTCTAAGTGTGCTCAACCTTCATTCCTAGGAAAAGTTGGACTTTTCACTGTTTCAATAAAACAGTCTCAGCTTGTTGACATCGAGTTTGTCTGATTCTCGAACTCATTTTTCTTATAATACCTACTATTCTTTAGCTTTTCCTTTCTTTTTTCACTATTGTTTACACACACACACACACACACACACACACACACACACACTAACACACCTCTCCCCTCAAAGAGGATAACAGATAGTTAATCCTAGGGCCAAATTTGAATGACAATGCCACAAGAACACAGATTTAAGTTACTCTAAATTCCATGTCTCAATGTGGATACAGTTTCACTAAGTTTTTAATAGCAACAGAACAAAGAAAGTCATAAATCAAGACACTCTTCAAATGAATTGATGGAAACACTAGAGTGGTTGTTACAGAAGATGGTGGATGTTTTCCTATATGCCTCAGATGCTATCTGATGATATTCTTAGCTTTCAGATTGGTAGAAACCAGTAAGTAATCTACTAAGTTTATAGGTTCCAGAAGATTTCTATTAGGCATAGGATGTCCGTTCTGACATAGAGGTGAGCAATAAATGACAATCCATAGGGCTAAAGCTAGCCCAAGATAACAAATTAGCTTTAGCACCTACAACATTCCAACCTCTCAATAGTACCACAGTTCTAATCAGTTAACTACACTCTTCAGACACAGCATTTTCTCAAGAAATATCCTTTGTTGTAGAATATTATTTTAAGGCATGTTACATTTGTTTATGCTGTGGAACATTTGTTTAACAATGCAAAGATGTGTTGGATTCTTTTATGTAGCATTTGTTTAACTCTGTGGAGATGTGTTACTTTGCTTGTCTAAAACACCTGATGGTCAAATAAAGACCTGAACAGCCAATAGTGAGACAGGAGAAAGAATAGGCAGGGCTCGCAGGGAAGGAAAATAAATGTGAGAAATCCAAGAGGAAAGGAAGTAGAAGCAAGAGAACAATGAAAGGAGAATGCTAGGGGCTAGCCATTCAGCTACACAGCCAGTCACAGAATAAGAGTGAAAGTAAGATATGTAGAAGTAAGAAAAGATAAAAGCCCAGAGGCAAAAGGAAGACAGGATAATTTAAAGTTAAGAAAAGTTGGTGAGATACAAGCCAAGCTAAGTCCAGGCATTTATAATTAAAAATAAGCCTCCATGTGGTGATTTATTTGGGAGCTGGGTGGTGGGCCTCCCCCAAAGAGCGAAAACAACCAATAACATTTTGGCACCCAATGTAAGGCTAGAGTAAAATAAAATCCAGCAACACTCTTTGACAATATGAAACACAACAGAGTAGCATCAAATTTGTAATCCTCCCAGCTAACTCAAGTAAACTCTTAGTGGTATTTTTATTTTATTTTGTCTTGTTTTTCCTAGTTTCTTTTACTGTAACTTTACTATTATGCTTGTTCAAGTAGGCATATAGGGGTTAAATGACTTAGAACTTGAATTTTGTTGTGAAATAAAACTCTATAGCTAGGAGAAAATGTCCATTGACTATAAATTGGTGTCTCAATCAAGATAATTTATTTTTAGCTACAATCGTTTGATTTGCAGAGACAGCAGTAAAGTGAGTAAATAAGGTGACATGCTTATTACATAATCAAGAACATAATTTTCTCATAAGGAATTGTGATGGTTAATTTCAAGAGGCAACTTGGTGAGATCTAGAATTACCTGGGAGAGGAACCACTGAACATGCCCACGGAGTGGGACATATCTTCATTAGGTTAAATAAGTAGAAAGACCCATCCACTGTGGGTTGCACCAGTCCTTGGGCTAGGATCATTGACTGTATAAAAAGGAGAGAGTGAGCTGGGCATAGACATTCATTGTTCATGTTTTCTGACTGTGGGTACAATATGGCCAATTGCTTCAGACTCCTGCTGCCTCGATTTTCCCACCAGGATGGACTGTATTTTGAAGTTTTTCTTTCTGAAATTGCTTTTGTTAGAGTATTTTATCACAGCAACCGAAGAGTAACTAGGACAGGCTTCATGTTGCTTCTCTAAAAGACACATTTAGAAGCGATTTTATTATACAAGAAAGTCAATCTGGTTGCTGAAAGTTCCTTAAACCCCTTTGCCATAGCTTACCTAACTTTAAAAAATCTTATTTTATGATAAGAATAAAAAACAAACTAGTCAAGTAATGGATTCAGTTTAGATAACCACCAAAACATGAATGGACCGAAGAAAAAGTGGTATATATACACAATGGAGTTTTATTCATCCATAAAGAAAATTAAAATTGTCATTTGCAAGAAATAAAACAGAAGTTGAGATAATCCTATTAAATAAAACAAGACAGACTCAGAAAGACAGATATTACATGTTTTCTCTTATATGTAGAATCTAGATTTAAATACAAATAAAACTAGGTAAAGGTGCTTGTAGCCACTTCTGACTACTTGAATTCAACTCCCCCCCTCCAACTCACTTGATGACTTCTAGTTGTTTTCTGACTTCCACACATGCATTGTGACATGTGAGTCTACCCCCAACATACAAATAAAAAGTAAAATCAACACAACAGCCAGGTGGTAGTGATACACACCTTTAATTCCAGCATCCTGGAGGCAGAGATAGTCAGATCTCCAAGTTTGAAGCCAGCCTGTTCTACATAGCAAGTCCCAGGATAGCCAGAGCTACACTGAGAAAGTCTGTCTCCAAAAACAAAAATAAAAAACCCCAACCAACCAACCAACCAACCAAACACAAAAACCCAAAACAAACAAGTTTCCACTTAAAAATATGCAAAACACCCATATACATAAAAATAAATATTAAAAAAGAAACAAAAAAATACAGCATGCCAAACAAGACCTAAACAATCATCCCCTTGTACTCAATGTTTGTCTCTAAGAGCCATGCCCTCTGAGCTCTGATGTCAAGCCCCATATAAAGCAAGGTTTCCATGTGCATCTGGCTCTCTCTTTGTTCTTTCTTGGATGCTCTCGTTTTTCTCTTCTTCTTCCTTTCATCTTCTTTCCTTCTCTTTCTCTTTCTTCTTGTCTTCTCTGCTATCATAATCATAACCTTTCTGTTAATCATAACTATATTCATTTGACAATAAAGCTCTTTTCTAGATAGAAACAAATGTTAAGTCTGCTATCTGTGGCTGCTTTCTGCCACATTCCTGCATTTCCACCTGCATCCATAGAAATCTGCTGCCAGATAACTGGGCATATACAAACCATGCCAAAATATGTACAAAATCCTAACACTCAATCCAAATTTCCTGATTATAGAGACAGGGAATATCATATTTTAATTTACATGTAAAGAAAATTAATCATATGTAAATGTACATGTAAATATATGTGAGAGTCCTAAAAGTATAAGACTTAGCATATATGTTTGACACATGAAATAGCTTACAAAACATTTAGCTGAGAGATGTCTAGGGGACTTTTAAAATTTTTGTGTGTACATGTCCATGTATGTGCATGTGTGCCTCACAAGCATGAGTGTGTTTATGTTGTTATGAACATGGTTACAACTTCAACCTTGTTTCCTTTTCCTTGTTAAAAATTAACTGCTGAAAAAAAAAATTAACTGCTGAACAACACTGCCAACCTGAGCTCAGTCTCTGGAAGGCATATAAAGGTGGAAGGAGATGAACACCCTATATCGTTGTCCTCATATCTTCACACATGTGCTGTGGTGTGTGCTTTTCCCTACATTGTACACACACACAAATAACAAATAAAATAAAAATTAAATTATGTTTGCAGTACAATGTTCATTGTTATGTAGTGCGCTGGTTGGTTTTTCTCAACTTGACAAACCTAGATGTTTTTTAGTTAACCACGCCCCACTCGTCTCCAGTCCTATGACACGATCGTTCACATATATAGTTCCTGATTTCCCACTACATCGATGTATATGGGAATAATGGATCTTAGTTGAGAAAATACTTCTGTAAGATTGGCCTTTAAGCAAATCTATGGGATAGGGTTTTGATGGAGGAAGGCCCAGTTCACTGTGTGCCCATCCTTGGGCACGTGCAAGTGATTCTGGGCTGTATAACCAAGCAGGCTGAGCAGGTAATGAGGAGCAAGCCAGTAAGCAGTTTTCCTCCGAAGTCTCCGCTTCAGTTCCTGCCTCCAGGTTCCTGCTTGAGTTCCTGCTTTGCCTCTCTCTATGAAGGGTTATAAACTGTAAGGTGAAATAAACCCTTTCCTCCTCAAGTTGCTTTTGGCCATAGTATGTATCACAGCAACGGGAAGCAAAAATAGGCCATGCATTTTGGTAGCTTTTTAAAAGATGGGGTCTCACTATGTAGCTTGAAGTTGAGGTACTCTTCCTGCCTCACTATGTAGCTTGAACTTGAGGTACTCTTCCTGCTTCACTATGTAGCTTGAACTTGAGGTACTCTTCCTGCCTCACTATGTAGCTTGAACTTGAGGTACTCTTCCTGCTTCACTATGTAGCTTGAACTTGAGGTACTCTTCCTGCCTCACTATGTAGCTTGAACTTGAGGTACTCTTCCTGCCTCAATCTTGCAAGTGCTAGCATTACAGTTGTGTGTTACCATGCCTGGCTGGCATGATGCATCATTTTATGATGGGTTTTCTAATTGGGTTGCAGAAAGAAACCCACCTGTACAATCCAAGTGATTGTTTTGCTCTTTTATTTTTGATGGGCTTGTGTAATTGGAATCAAGCTATTTGAAACAAAACAAAATGGATCTTGTTGACTGAGAAGAATGTAAACATCATTGACAGAAACAATTATCACAAAAGTATTGCTTACAATTCAAGCATAGTCTCCTTTCTCCAGAAGTTTTCAAACCTGATAGCTCCTCAATTCAATCAAAGCTGAATTAGGTGTCCATTCTTTTGGGCTTGTGCTCACTTTACAGCCCAGTCAAATCTGTATCTACTATTGTGAGACGTGTCTCTTTTGTTAGGAAGAATGAGTGAAGGATAGTAGATGCTCCATAAATATCACTTGAAACAAAAATGAACAAAGGGCTGGGGATGTGGCTTGGTTGGTAGAATGCTTGTCTAGCATGCAGGTAGCCCTTGGTTCAAACTCAGTACTGCATAAACCTGGCATGGTGGCACATACCTGGGATTCTGTCACAAAGAGGCCATCATGAACTTCATGAGACCCTGTATCAAAAACCAAACAAACAGAAAATAAGTGACCATGGACAGACAGCTCAGTTTTAAATGGGAGTTCTCTATCATTCTCTCTAAAACTCAGGAAACATTGTGGACGAAGGGGTAGAAAAAAATGTAAGAGCCAGAGGTTGGAGAGAAGTGTGTGTATATCCTCGCTTTTATAATGTCAGTCTTGGGGGTCAAGAGAGAAAGCTCAGTGGATACAGATGCTTGCTGCCAAGCCTAAAGAGCAGAGTTCAATCTCTGAGACCCAGGTGGAAGTAGAGAACTGACTCTCAAGGTTGACTCTCAAGGTAGACTCTCTGACATCTACATGCCTGCTGACATGGCATGTGTACACCTTCATCCCAACCACCAAAAATACATTACTTACGAAATAATGATGTAGCAGCAGAGCACGCAGGACCACCTGCTGGTGCAGCTCCAGCTGCTGGAGCAGGCCCACCAGCCCCTGCGTTGCAGATGAGACTCTCAATGTTGACATTGGACATTTGACATTGCAAACAACCCAGGCCAGAAAGGTTCAACATTCACACCAGCTGCTTTAATGAGGGCATTGATTTTATCCTCCGTGACCGTCACCTCGTTGTCTGGAAGAATGAGGGCAGAGTAGATGCAGGAGAGCTCAGAGGCGGATGCCATGTTTCTGACTGCGGGCTTGGTGCTGCTAGTCGCCTGATGAAGTCACCCCAACGCAGCCTTAGCTTCCTCGGAAGGACCGAGCATCTTGGCGGCAGTTGAGGAAAAGAAGAAAGTGGAAGCAAAGAAGGAAGAATCCGAGGAGTCTGATGATGACATGGGCTTTGGTCTTTTCAACTAAACGTTTTGTTAACATGTCCAATAAAAGATGAACCTGTTAAAAAAAACAAACAAAATAATGATGTAATCCTATGCACATCAAAGTTTCATATCTAACTTCCCAGTGTACAATATGTAATCACTTCTTAAATATGTGGGAGTAATCTTACAAGAGTTAAATGACTGAATTCCTAAGTCCTTTCTATGAAATCCCACAAAAGAAGAGTCATCACCAAGGGAAATAGAAGTTTCTTTGAATTATTCTTCATGCTTGGAATCAGAATATCAATAAAATAAGTAATACCAATTTCTTTTTTTGTTTTTTTTTTCATTGCAGAAACTTTTGTGGTGACTTTATTACACATGACTAGTTAGGAAGATATGTTGCCTAAAACTTCAGATTCTTCTTTATTTTTTATTATGAATAAAGTCACATTTTCTATCCTTGTATATCCTTATTCAAGGTCCCTTCCCCCTCCCACCCCCTCCAGTCACTCTCTCTTCTCCACATCTCCCCATCTCCTCCCCAGCATGGACAGGAGGTCCCAAGGTTCCAATATTGCTCAGTTCAGCATCCATTCCTGGCAGATCCAGTTTTCTCACCCCAACATCAAGACTGAGTCAGGTGTTCCTCCTGAGGGAGTGGGATCAGAGGTGCCACTCCCAGGTATTTCAGATCCAAAGCAGTTCAGGGGTTGTGGTTTGCAGCTTGGACATGCTTTGCTTTTTGCTTTTTTGTTTAGAGTCCACTAATGAGTGAGTACATCCCCTGCTTATCTTTCTGGGTTTGAGATACCTTGCTCAGGAGGATATTCTCCAAATCCATCCATTTGCCTGCAAATTTTAGGATATCATTTTTTCTTACAGCTGAGTAGTACTCCATTGTGTAGAAGTAGCACAGTTTGTTAATCCATTCCTCAGTTGAGGGGTATCTAGGTTGTTTCCAGGTTCCAATTCTTTATCATGAATTTTTGAGAGACCAAAATTGAAATAGGAATTCAGACACTTATTGAGTATTAATAATGGCTAAAGCCTGAAGATAAAAGTATGGATAGAAAAATAGGTACTGGTTTCCTAGATGATCAATGGGAAAGAAGAAAAACAGAAGAAAAGAAAAAGCACAAGGAAAAATATATAAACTGTAGAAAATATCCATAACCTTAGGCCAAAAAAATCAACTCACAGTATGTACAATATCAACCTACATTTATTTAAAAAAATAGGAGTAATACAGAGAAAATGACACTGCCTATATTTTCATGATAAGATTCATAGTGACTTTCTTATTTTGTCTTTGTAGTTAAAATTTCAAGTGAGTCTACATTTTTGCAATGACATCAAAAATCTGGAGTGATAATAGAATGATAGACATGTACATTTAAAAACTTTAAAATCAGGATGACAATATGTCTTCAGTGGCAGTAAAGATGAGTTTAGTTCCATCCCTGGAAGCTACATGGTAAAAGGAGAGAACTGAGTTCCAAAATTTGTCCTCTGACCTCCGTACACGCATCCTGGAACATGTGTGTGCCCTGTCTCCAGATCAATAAATGTAATTAAGAAACACACACACACAGAGACCTTAATGCTTTCCTTTAAATGTAAATAATTTTTACTATGGAAACTTTCTAGTATTACAGAATAATAGAATAGTACAATGAACACTCAGCACATTGTCACTTTGTTTCACCATTTTAAAAGTGTTTTCATTTATTTTGTGTGTTTGCAAACATGTGTGCGCACACACATTATGGTTTGTATGTGGAGCCAGAGAAGAACTTCTACTCTGTGGGCATTGAACTCAGGCCATCCAGACTTGGTGGCAAACACCTGTACCCAGTGAGCCATCTCACTGGCCTCCTGCTCAATTTTAGATGTAGCGTTGGAGGGAACCATGGTGGTAATCAGAGAGAAAAGGAGACTGTTGGATAGACAGATCTAGAGATAAATCATTTTGGTTGTTATTTTTCACAGATTTTACACATTTTATAGAGGCAGTTAATGACAAGCCATACTAGTTGCTTAGGGTCCTATCCACTAAGGTGTCCTTATAATGTAACACTTGTGAAGAGACTCTAGATTTGGAAGCCCTATAGTTTCTTGTGTTTCTTGTTTTTGAAACAGGGGCTCACTATGAAGCCCCAGCTGGCCTACAGCTTGCTATATAGACCAGGTTGGTCCCAAACTCATTGATAGTCCTTCTGCCTGTGCCTCCTGAGTGCTAGAGTTAAAAGTGTACATTACCACACCTGGCCTCCTGTTGCCATTTGTATGTCATATAGTTAAAAAAAATGGCACATGCTTTAATTCCTGTACTTGGAGGCAAAGGAAGGCAGTTTTCTGTGAGTCTGATGCCAGGATAGTCTACATACTGAGTTCGAGAACAGCCAAGGCTATGTAGAGAAACCCTGTCTCAAAACAAAACCTAAAAAATAAAATAGTTAAAAAAGATATATTTATTTAAACTTAGGTTTCTTTCTGTATGTGTGTATGCAAGTGTGAATGCAGGTACCCTTGGAAGCCAGAAGAGGGTGCTGGATTCCTCAGAGTTGAAGTTTCAGGTGGTTGTGAGCAGCTTGATGTGAGTGCTAAAAACCCGCCACTGATCCTCTGCAAGAGAAGCCAACGCTCTTAACTGCAGAGGCATCTCTCCACTCCTGTGCACCTTTATTCTTTTTTGTGATAAGTTCTTACTGTGTAGTCTAGTTTAGCGGGGGTGGGGTGGTGGGGTGGTGGAGGTTCTTATTATTTGGAGAAAGTTATATGACAGGAGGGCACTCACAGACTGAACATTTCAATCCAGGCCTGTTTTAGCCCACCATTTGTAAAGAATATTCTGAAAAAGACATATCTGTGTCTGTGTTAGTATCTATACTGGAGTCATCATATCATGTGTGCATTTTCTGAATTGATGAATAGCCTCTTGTTTACTTCCTTCTGCTTGTTGTATTTATAGCTCACATTACTTATGATTGTGGGACAACATAATATGGACCAGATGGCTTCATTATTCAGAGTTTTATATTTTGAATTTTAAGCATTGTGTTGGACTGCCTGTCCATGGCCATCTGTGTCCTGGAGTGGACAATGAGGCTAGACCACAATTCAGAGAGTCAGAGACCATTGCTGTAGAGGTATTAGCATTTCAAGTTCATTCTGGATTTTTGTCTTTGGTTTCATTTGAAAATTTGTAGGAGAAGGGGGAGAGTGGAGAGAGAGAGAATTAAAAAAAGAGAAGAGATAAGGGGGTATAGAAGATCTTTTTGACCACTTGTCTGGCTTATAGTTGTAATAAGCTAATAGAATTCATTATATTGGCTGCTTTTAGTGATGTTTAAATATAACTATTAGTATTTACTAATGAGAGCTTCAGCCAGACACTCAGCAGGAAACAGGTATCATAGTTAAATGAAATAATGGAACACAGAATCTATTATTTCTTAAGTTTAAAGTTACTTTTATTTGTTAAGACTATATGTGCACAGACTGGCCAGAGGACAGCTTTTAAGAGTCCATTCTCTTCTACCATGCAGGTCCAGGGCTCACAGGCCAGCTCCCATACCCACTGGACCATCTCACCAGACCTAGGTTCCACTTCATTAAAATCCAGTGTACCTTGAAATTTAATCACCCGAGGGCTTAGCAATTAGCACAAAACCCTATGAAAGACATTCTAAATCTCAAGTATAGGAAATAGTATTCTAGACTAGAATGAGCAAGGGAGAGCCATGGTTACTTGATTCTACAGAATGTGCTCTCCCTTTCTCTTTGCACAGATACACACACACACACACACACACACACACACACACACACACACACGCTCCCCTTGGTGGCTCCATTTTTTCTAGAGAATTCTAATATGGAATCTTAGTTTTAATTGTTAATTTGATAGTGCCTAGAGTCATCTGAGGGAGGAGTCACAAATGAGGGATTGTCCAGATCAGATTGGCCTGTGGATTTTTGGCTTGATTTTTTAACTGATGTTGGAGAGTCCACTGTGGGCAACACCGGTCCCTGGGCAGGTGCTCCTGGGCTGCCCAAGAGAGCTAGCTAAGCATGAGCTTTCAAGCATGACAGCAAGCAGACCTCCATTCATGGTCTCCTTCAAGTTCCTGCTTGAGTTCCTATCCCAACTTCCCTCCAAGTGCGTATCACAACAACAGAAATCATTGTAGAATAGATGGCAAGGCAGCAGGTGCTGCTGTGATCTTTCCTAGAGGGACATATACATACATAATCCTGGTCATTGTAAGAGAAAGGATCTGGGACAATAAGCACTTCTGTCTCTTTTTTTTCCCCTGGAGCCTATTATTGGCTATCAATCAAAAACTATAAGGCTGGAAAACCAGTGGAAGTGTATTTTAAAGAGTCTCAGACACAGAGTAGAAGGGAGGATTAAATTGGATGTAAAAGGGCAAGTGTAACATTTTCAGAGAATTATTTTCTGTAACAATGATTATTACCATTTCCTGTGTGGCTTTCTAGAGATATGTATGCATACCAGAGCATATGTGGAAATGTTGATAATTTTCATGCTACTTAAAACCCTTCCAATATCATATTTGTGACTGAATAATAAGGAGCTTTTTATTGTGAAATAGTCTTATTGGGGCTGAAGATGTAGTTCAGTTGGTAGAGAGCTTGTCTAGCATTCCCTGGGTTCCATCCCTCATACTAAATAAAACCTGTGTAGTATCACATTTCTGGAATCTTAGCACTTAAATAAGGTCTCATTATTTAGCCCTGGCTGGCCTGGAACTCACAGAGATCTACCTGTCTCTGTCTACTGAGTGCTGGGTTTAAAGGCCTGTACCACTGTGTGGCTTCTATGGTAAAATTTAATATCTCAACAAATAAATTATCTTCTCACTTTTTGTCTTTAATTTTATTTTGAGTTTATTTTCCTACAGCTATTCTTCATGTGAACTTTGCAATAATTTCATTCATTAAGATTCCCGTTTCAATGGTGATTTTAGTGGAATTTATATATTAGTTTGACAAGACCTGACATTTATTTTTCCTTCTAGAAATATTATCTAACTTTTTATTATTTGGGTTACCTTTTCCTTTCAATGATTATGGAGAATTAGAACTTGCAAGGTTGTTTGGTATTTTGTCTTTTATTTGAATATCTGAAAGTAATATTCATTTGACATTATGCAATTTAATAAGCAAATACTGCTTATCCAATTGCTTGATATTCTAAGCATTTCTAACATTTTGAGTATGGAAATTCTCCTTGCTTTGTGATTACTGACAATCTCCAATTCAAGATCAGGTTGGAGGCAGGAAAAGTACTAAGATTAGTCCATTTTATAATACTTAGCACACTTATGTAACTTTTGAATTGATAAGTTAAAGGCTCTGTCTCTTACATGGATACTTTCTCTTCAGCTTTGGATTTCCTGGTATAGAAAAGAAATAGGGGAGTCCAGTTGTGATCATGCCCTTCTGTAATCTCAGCACTTGGGGGTTGGAGGCAGAAGGTTCAGGAGTTCAAGGATAGCCTCAGTTACAGAGCAAGTTGTCTACCATACATGAGACCTTGGCTCAGAATTAAACAACAGCAGAAGTTGGGGGGAACTGGTTTTAGATTAGCTTCATATTTTCTGGATGAATCAAGATGAAATGTTCATGCAGAAGTGTTAGTAAGGAAGCTATTGGGATTTCTGGTACCCTGCCCTAACCAGCAACTTCTTTACAAAGGAAAGAGATGGGTTGCAAGCAATGAGACTTCTAGCTAATACAAATAATCAAAGTGGCCCAAATGGAAATTTATTTTCATGTTTAACTGAGATTTGGGTCTGGCAGGGTAAGACCAAATAAAAATTCCATGTCTTTTTACTTGATTCCCATATGCTGTTGGTTCGGTAAAGATCAGTAGGCCTTCAGTGAGGTTAGAAGTGGGGATGTGGTGGGGTGGGGGTGTGGTTTATTAGCTCCAGTCAAGGCCAAGCTCCTCTTCATTTTGCTCTCACTCCTCCTCTTTCTTGTCAAGGACAATCCCTCCCCTCTACTTTTTTCAGTGTTGGGTGTTAAGCCCAAGGCTTTTGGCATGCTTCCCAAGTGCTGTACCTGAGATCTGCATTGGCACTCCAATACTGTTTTTAGAGAAATTGCATCTAATGCAAAAAGCACAAAGCTAGGAAAGGGAACTACTGGAGAAAACTTTTCCTATTTTTTCCTTCCTTCCTTGCTTCCTTTCTTCCTCCCTTCCTTCCTTTTTATATACTTCAGCAGAACACAATAATCTGTCCTCTTTTTTATATACAGAATTTATTTATTTTTAATTATGTACATGTGTTTCTCTCTCTCTCTCTCTCTCTCTCTCTCTCTCTCTCTCTCTGTGTGTGTGTGTGTGTGTGTGTGTGTGTGTGTGTGTGTGAGAGAGAGAGAGAGAGAGAGAGAGAGAGAGAGAGAGAGAGAGAGAGAGAGAGAGAGAGAGAAGAGGTGGCTGAATCCCCTGAAGCTGGGGTTACAGGCAGTTGTTAGCTGCCGCTTGTGTGTACTGGGGAACTGAACTCAGGTCCTCTGCAAGAGAAGTCATCATTCTTAACACCTGAGCCATCTCTCCAACCCCATGAGCACTCATGAGTAGCTCACAAGCTTGAGCCTGGAAGCTCAAACAGAAGAAAAGGAAATGGGAAAGGGTTTATCTCCTCCATTAGGAAAGGGGGCAGCTCCTTCTTCTAGAAAGGAAGCATGGAGAGTCTAGGTAGGAGCTTAGACATATAGGAGAGCATATTCCTGAGAACATGAAGTTTAAGATGTATGTTACTGGGTATGCTCAGATTATAGTCATAGTTCAGGTAGAGTAGGTGACCAGGACGTTTCTGACCATTAGCTCATGATCATTAAACATATATTCAGAAGGTTAAAATGGCAGACAAACACTTCTGGGCATTCACTTCAGAGCTGGTCAGTTTTCTCTCTAAAGTTTTAGAAGAAACATTCTGTCTGTCTGTTTTTCTAGGTAGTATCATAGTCAACTGATGTGGAATTTACTCTGTAACCCAGGCTGACCTTGAACTCATGATGATCTTCATACCTCAGGCTCCTGAGTGCTGGGATTCCATGTGTGAATTGCTACATTGAGCTAGGAAAAGAACTTTTGAAGGTGCATTTTTATTGGGATTTCTCTCTAAAGATGCCTGCCTCCTTCACAGACTGAGAAACACTTTTATCTAAAATGAAGCAGACTGGGCATTGTTGGGTTTCAAACCTGGGACAATTGCTGAGGTGTCCATTTAACATATCAAAGCAGACATGGCTTCCAGGTTCTCCCTGCATCCCTCAATCCCAACCTGTTACAGGGCACTCCTGGCTGGCATACTGACCTCCCTACTCAGAGTTCTTCAGCCCGAGGCGTAGGCTGCCCTACCTCCCCTTTCTCTCCCCTCTCCCTTCTTCCATATTGCTCAAGGTCAAGTCCCTCCTAACTCTCCCAGATGTCCTTGCCTCTGCCCGTGCTCTCCCCTATATACATTATAAACTGTCTCTTCCACTATACCTAGGAGCAGTCATATCCTTTCCTTTTCCTTTTTTTCATTCACCTGGTGCTCAAAACCCAGGACTGGCATAAATGAGTCCTCCCCCCACCCCAAGGAACCTGACAGTCTGAACCCAGCTACTGATTTGCCTCTCTTAAGGGCTGTAGGTACAGATCATTTGTTTCTGCTGGCTTCTGCCATCCACTGAATTTGATTCCAATTGCAATTTGAGTGCGATTCTGCAGCTGTTGCTTTCCTCTACCTGCTTTCTAAGCATTTGTCTCTTGTCTCTCTGGGCTCTGGCCTGCTATGTCCACCATATGGATAGCTCTCTGGCTCCTGCAGGCTGCTATTCCTCTGGCCTGCTACACCAGCTCGAACATCTGCTTTTTCCCTTTCTTCCTCCAGGAAATGCGGTCTCACTTGTGGCAGGCTGTGACTCTTCCTTGCTTCCTCTCACTTGGAGTTCCATAAGCATTTTTCTGGCTCCCAGAGTCTGCTATGCCCTTTGGGTACCCACCATGTGGACAACTTTTTCTCAGCTCTGTCCTGGTACACCCATCTTGATCTCTTTTCTAAAGATGCTTACAGGTTCTCTTTCTTCCTACAGTCCTATTGTGCTACCTCTCACTCCAGCCTGCATTCCCTCTCAGCTTCCTCTTGGAGTTTATAGGGATACCCACTTGGAGTTTATAGAGACACCCTGGCACACTGTTCTGATTGGTGACCCTCTTTCTCTTCCCCCACAGATTCAGATTTTATTACTACAGCTTGGCCTCAGTACATATTAAAAGCCCAAAATTGGCACACTTGATTTCCAAATTCTCACATATTTTAACACCTGCCATTGTACAAATGATTCCCAAATCTTTTGTTTGTAAACTTGATCTGCTGTACACTTCCAAAATGTTCTTATTGCTAGGGTTCTACTTCCCACTCTTAAAAGTCTTTTACCTCCATGTTTTGCTCTCAAAAAAAAAAAAAATCTCTTAAAACAATGCTGTATGTTCTGGTAAAAGTCAATCCATAAAATCTGTAACAAAATTTGGCTTTATACTTATAAAAAAGGCTTATAATTATACATAAGTAATCTTATTTTGCTACAACTTACTAGATATGTGATTCCTGTTTAGAAAAATAAATATTTTTAGATAGCAACCCTGTGACTGTCCTCCATCTTGGCAGATAATCTCATCAAGATGTAACCAACCACAGGGCTGGCAGCCATCTTTACTGATGTTAGTATATACTATGTGACTTCACCACCATCTTGGTTTAGATGACCACATGGTATAAAGGAGCAATTATAAAACTTCTCAGTCCTACTGAGCCCTTATTTTATCATTGCATCTATTTTTAGACTAAGGAAACAACAAGTCTCCAAAATATATAGGATTGGTATGTATTTATATGATGATTAAAAATTTAAGGTTATAAAGGTCTACTCAGATTAAAAAGCTGATTTAAGATGTATGTCTGTCTATAACTTTGCTAACTATTCAATACAAAGTCTCTAAAAAGTTTAGGTAAGAAACATATGTTTGATAAATAAAGTATAGTTGACAAATTCCTAGGTTCTACTTAGGTTCACAGTAATATTTGGCTAGCTTTCTTGTCTTTGCTCACTTTGTTGAGCTTTATCTATTTGGATAACCTAAGTCATACTAAAAACTGTGATAATCTATAATGATAAAAAATTACTGCACTTATGACTTATTTTGATGCTAAAAGATCTTCAGTTAATCTTCAACTCTAATTTTTTATTTTACATACCACCTCCAGTTCCTCCTCCATCTCCTCCTTCCACTCTCCCCCCACTTTTCCCCTACCATGCCCTCATTTACTCCTCAGAGAGTATAAGGCCTCCCATGACGAATTAACTAAGTCTGAAACATCAAGTTGAGGCTGGACCAAAATTCTTCTTCCTATATCATGGCGGAACAAGGTATCCCACCATAGAAAATCAGCTCCAAAAAGCCAGTTCATACAACAGAGATAAATACTGGTCCCACCCATGACCCTGAGATTAAAACAGAAAATAAGAGCCTGTGGATTCATTCTGGGTTAAGAAGAACAAAGTTTCATAGAGGAAGACCCCTTGAAAAATCTCCAGTGGGTCTGACCCAGATGATCCAACATTTCTGAACACCTCTGCTGCAGTTTCCTCTGAGTTCTGAATTCAGAACAGCTTCAAGGTTGCAAACTGAGATGATCCAACCTCACAGACTATTTCAGTCAGGACTTGAACATAATGCTAAACTTTCTTTGGGTCCCCATAAGACTACTAGTGCCCCTAAGCAGTAGAAAGTACTCTAGAGAACTATGCCCACAATCCCAAAAATGATTATGGATCTTTGTCTTTGTTTAGATTGTTGGTTACAAGTTGTTATGGATAATGGTCAGGATTAAAAAGCTAAACAAAGAAGATTAGATTTGGGGTTCTTGTTTTGAAAAAAAGGGGAAATGCTGTCTGATAATGCTCTTGTACACTGTAAAGATTTGTCACTTATATTGATTTAATAAAATGTTGAAGTTGGCAGGACATATAGGCAGGGTAACCAGACTAGGAGAATTCTGGAAATAGGAAAGGCAGAGATACAGTTGTCAGCCAAATGCGGGGGAAGCAAGAAGAGAATGCTGGACTGAGAAAAGGCACTAATATAGATAAGAACAATGGGTTAATTTAAGTGTAAGAGCTAGATAGTAATATGCTTGAGCTTCTGTACCAGCATTTACTATAATATTAAACCTCTGAGTCAATTATTTGGGAAGTGGCTGCTGGGTATTTGGGAGTTGTTGGAGAGACAGAAACTTCTGATTATAGTTCTTCTTGCTCCACATCCCCTCTAGCATAGGCTGCCATCAGTGTTTTTGATTTTAGCCATTCTGAGAGGTGTAAGATGGTATCAGAGTTGTTTTGATTTATACTTCCCTAGTGACTAAGGATATTGAGCAATTCCTTAAGTGTCTTTTGGCCATTGAGATTCTTCTGTTTCAAAATCTCTGTTTAGATCTGTAGCCCATTTTTAATTTGGATTATCTGGTTCTGTCTTATTGAGCATGTCCTTTGCCTTACAGAAGCATTTCAGTTTCAGGAGATTCCACTTATTGATTGTTGCTCTCAGTGTCTGTGCTTCTTGTGTTATATTTAGGAAATAGTCTCCTGTGACAATGCATTCAAGGGTATTTCCCACTTTCTTTTCTATCAACTTCAGTGTAGCTGGGTTTATGTTGAGGTCTTTGATCCACTTGAACTTGAATTTTATACGTAGGGATAGATATGAATTTATTTGCAATCTTCTACATGTCAGCATTCAGTTATGCCAGCACCATTTGTTGAAGATGTTTTTTTTCTTTGTATACTTTTGGCTTCTTTGTCCAAAATCAAGTGTTCATAGGTATATGGATTAATGTCAGTGTCTTCAATCTGATTCCATTGATCTGTGTGTCTTTTTATGCCAGTACCAAGCTATTTTTTATTAGTATAGCTTTATAGTAGTGCTTGTTAACTCAAATTTTAAGACTCAAACTTAACAAGGATAGAGCTGTAAAATCTTAGTTTTATAAAAGCTACTAAATGATCACAAACTATTTAAGGTAATTAAAACCTACAAGTTAATAATAGTAAGCTACCTTATAAATAATCAAATACTTTATGTGTTCAGAACTATACTTAGAGTCATGATTAATTACAGAAATAAGCCTTATTTGGCCTCCTGTATATGGTTTCAAAGTAAAGCCTAATGCAAGTAAATAAGGAATACTTAATGGATAGATGCTTCTCAAATTCTTCAGAGATCTGTTTAAGCTTCCTATAATAGACATGCCCATTCCATATTGGAACCTGATGGTCTCCAAAGAAGATAGATGAGGCACAACAACTCCAGCTGAATTGTGGTGATACTAATCACTGGGCAAAACTGCCACCAGAGTTATGTGCAAGCTGAATATTTTTGGGTTGGTTTCCCTACTTTGCCTGGTCAAGGTAAGGTTAGTTTTTCCAAGTTCTTCTATAGAAAAATCTCTGTATGACAGTTGAATATTAAATGTCCTGTATGACAGCTGAAGACCAACTACTTTTGTCCCATTGAACTATGGGAGCCTAGGATAACCCATCTAGGTAATAAGTCTTTGTAATTTTAACTGATACATAGGCCATTTTGATTAAACTTCCAGCTATAATTTATTCTTCTCAGATCTCTGGTGATATTGACTAACTGTAGCTTTAATATCAGCAAGCATACCAGCTCATTCCCTAAGGCTTTAAATACTTTCTCAATTATCTTCATATATAAAAATAAGGCCTTAAGACTTTCCTAGGCCTCCGCTGAGAAAGGCAGTTTATCTTGTTACCAGACTCTAAGGTATACAAATACAAGCTATAAAGGTCTGGGTATATAAAAACTTAAGCTGTGAGGGTCTAAGAATATGTTTTGATGTAAGTAAATGCAAGTTGTAATGGTCTAAGGAAGTGACTTAAGATACATAGAAATGTTTCAGATTTCTTTCCCTTACTATGCTACTGTTGTATTGTAGTGGGATTATTTTGTTGCATTGTAAATAATTGTCCCCCCTTACTGAATTAGTAAAAATGCTGATTGGCTGAAGGCAGACAGGAAGTGTGGGCAGAGCTACAAGACTAAGAAAACTCTGGGAACAGCACAGAGACGCCACAAAGAAGCCAAAGAGATGCCAGGAGACTCAAAGAAAGAAGTTGAAATGCTGCTGAGAAAAGGTACTGAGCTGTATGACTGAACAAGATAAAAATCATGGCTTGAGTTAAGATGAAAGAGTTAGCAAGTTATTTGCCTGGGCCCAGGGTTAATCAGCATAAAGTTAATGTAAACTTCTGTGGGACTGCGTGTGTTTCTGGGGGATTGTGGGTCGGAACCTTGAGGCTAGGCCTGAAAGTTCAGGCCAGAAACTTACTACTATGTTGTATTAAGACTTCAAAAGTTCAGAGTTGTAACATTAATAATGTGAGTTCTAATAAGCTATTGATTTAGCTCTAGTAAACACTGATTACTATTATCATAATCACAAACTCAAGATTTTAAATTCTTTTTGGTTGTCTTCTAAGTGTAAACTTAAAAGTGCCCCTTAATCATGATAAAAACATCTCTATTTAACCTATATGTCCAGCCCTCTGGAAGTGTGTTAATACTTTTAACCCAGAATCAGTTTTGGATTCCAAAGCTTTTACTAGGGCTCAAAGATATTAGTCTACTGCCTTTTCTATAATGTAAATTTTAGTACAGATTACAAACCACGGTAATGCTAACATTGTTAAATATTTTGAATCCCGTGTACTAGGTTTCTTCACTGACACAGTAAGCCAAATTGAGCCAAAGTAAAAGGTAAAGGACCAAGTTTAACTTAAGCAAAGCACTCCTGGGTGATCTCAGGCAGGGGGAAGGAGGAGGAGAAATCACATGACAGGTCTAGGAACCAGAGTTTTAAAACCCTGTAGGCACAGTCACTCTGTGGGAAGAGCCTCCACTTAGTTGGTTTTCTGACAGGAGAAGTTCTTGGAGAAGGAGGAGGGGGCTGAGGTGGACCTTCTAATGGAACAAACATATATAAAACTTTTGTCTCTTTGTAAACTTACAAAAATCAAAAAAAACTTGTCAACTTCAGGGAATCAACTAGATTCCACTTCTCACAGGTAAAATGGACTTCAGATATTACAGCCAGATCTTCTTCACACTCATGGCATGGGCTTTGGAAACCTCAAAGCTCACTTACAGCAATATACTTTCTTCAGTGAGGCCAGTATTGGTTTTGCACATGAGAAGAGATGCACACTACCAGATGCCACACAAGAGTTTATTCAAGGGAGTTACTGAGTGGGTACCAAGGAGGGGAAGGGGGAGGAGAAAGATCAGCCTTCATGTGTTGTCTTCTTTAAGATTGCGGGTGGGCACAGATTTGCATAACCGCTCCTGGGGGCGTGCCCTCCTTATGTCGTGTTCTGCTGGCACCATGTTGGCTTTACCATGTGGCTGCTACATACCAGGAATTCTTATACCAGGCAACATGTTGGATTTGCCACATGGCCAAGAATCCTTACACATCTACTCTAACAAGACCACAACCACTCCTACAAGGTCACACCTTCTAATCCTTCCCAAATAGTTCATCAGCTCAGGACAAAACTTGCAAATATATGAGTTTATGGGGGCTAACCTTATTCAGTCTACTATGTATATGTGTTGCAAATGTTACAGCTCTGCAGGGAAAGTATCGTGACTGTCAGAAGCTAGGCTATAGCTATAACTGTGAAGGGCAGGTATCCTGAATATCTCTCAGCTGTGAAGGGAAAGGCATTTAGACTTTCAGAAAGTCAGGCTGTACCTATAGTTGTGTTCCAGTGGTCTCTCAACAAGATGTAGCAATCTTGCTCCTCTCTGAGGGAGTCTATACGGTACTCCACTGTCTGCTAAGAGAATTTCCCCTGCAGAGAAGGTTGCTTCTCTGCTCTGGCCAAAGTTATTACTTCTTTACTTCACTTTGCTAAGGGGAAAACCCCGGCAGAAATGTAGCAGCCTGCTTCTTCTCTAGTGAAAATTATTACTTGCTGTTCCTCTCCACTAAGGGAATTTCCCAGCAGATGTCCATTGCTTGTCTAGTCTTCAACCAAAACTCATTTAAGAGATTTTTGGGAGGGAGGAATCCAGGAGAGTAGTGCTTCTGCAAGGGTGGAAAAGGGCAGCTGCCAACCGAACAGGCACAGGGCTATATAGGGCTTCTTAGTGGTGGAGTTTTTTTAGGGAGAAGATTTTCATGGTGGGAATTGGTTAGATTTCAATCCCTGAGTTTGGATAAGGTTGGCTAGATTTCATGCTCAGGGATTGGTTGATTTTCATGCTCAGTTGGTCAGGGAAAGAGTATGTTTCTTTGGTTCGCGTTTCAGGGCCAAAGTGTTTCTTTCACTGGCCCTTTTAAATCTTTTGCCTCTGGTATCAGGATCAGGGGGTGTTTCTTTCACTGGCTCTGGTTTCAGGACCAGGGTGTGTTTCTTTGGCTCTGATTTTAGGGTCAGGGTGTGTTTCTTTGACTATGGTTTCAGTGCCAAAGTGTGTTTCTTTCACTGGTTCTGGCTTCAGAGCCAAGGTATGTTTTTTTGGCTGGCCCTTCTACTCTACATATGTAGGTGTGTGCGTCTTTCTTTGTGTGTCTGTGTGTCTGTGTATATGTGCAGCTTCCTGAGGGGACCAGAAGGGAGTGTTGGAGTTTCTAGAACTGGAGTTAAAAGCAGTTGTGACCCACCTAATATGGATATTGAACTTGAGTCTTCTGCAAGAGCGATATAAATTCTTAGTGTTGGGGTGAGGCTTGGTTTGAGATCAGTCATTGGAGTTGCATTAGATAAGATCATCGGACAAAATCTTGTTTATAGCCCATTGCTAATATGACTAAGTTAGCTGAGCAGGAGTTAGGAAATGTGGTCTTTACCTGATAGTCATATGTCTACCTAAAAATTAGAGGTTCTAAGAAAGGAAGAGTGGATGTGAGGGAAGGAGCAACTGTCTATGTCTTAGAGAACATATGATAGGTTGGATGGTCTCTGGGCAATTACTTTTCTAATGCTGAATTCTGTTCCACAAACTTATTTTGTATTGGTAACTCCTCCATATGCACAAATTATTGTTTAATTACTTTTCAGGATTTCTTTTTCTGTTCCTCGTTTACTCTGGGACCACCATGGAATAACTAAATAGAATTCTGTAGGGGGCATTTTGATGAGAAATAGATTTACATTCTAACCACGCCCTTCTTCACATATTTTACTGCTGTCTCTTGATACTTTTATTGGGACCCAAAACAATTTCCACAGCCCTTGAAACCACTGGTAAGGAAGATATGCTCTTATAAATGAACTTTCATCCCAACTCCTGTAAAACACTCTAATAAAACTCATTGTGATGTACAGGAGCACGCACGAGCACACACAGACACACATACACTCAGATATGAAAGTAGAAATGAGGCTAGCTGGAAAGAAGGAAATTAGTGGGAGTGGAAAAAGAACAAGAAAAGGTGACAGGTGAATATAATTGAAATGCATTTGATTGAAGTACATTAGGCACATATGTGAAAATGTCACAACAAAGCCCATAATTATGTATAATTAATAAGCTAATAAAAATGTTAAAATTAAAACCACTGGTAGGGACCAACCAGGTATAATGGTATAAATCTGTAATCTCAGCACTTGGGAGGTGGAGGCAGGAAGATCAGAGGTTTAATGTCATCCTCAACTACATAGCAAGTAGGCAGCAGAGTGGGCTGCGTGAGATCTGGACTTAAACCAAACAGTTCTCTCTCACCTTAAAGGAACAAGAGGTCATTTGGCCTTAAGCTAAATTTGAGTAGTTATAATTACCCTGAGTAATTTATTAGTTACAGAATAAAGAAAGTAATAAATCAATGCATTGACCAAGTACAATTGAGCCACAGATAGGCAGTTACAGCAAACTCAGGGAAACTCTGCTATAGGATTTGGGTCCTGATGAAATTCTTAGCTTTTGAATTAGTAGAAGTTACTGGTTTGTTAAGAATATATTTTATGACCAGCAAGATGCTGGCTCATCAGGTAAAGATGTGTGCCAGCCGTTAAGACTGGCCATTTGAGTTCTAGCTCTAGGACCTACTCAGTAGATGGAGTGACTCCAACAAGTTGTGCTCTGACCTTCACATGTAAGTTGTGGCATGTGCATGCATGCAAGCACAACAACCAATTAATTAATATATTAATATATTTTAATTAATATTTTATTATTTAATTATTTTTTTCAAAGGGAAAGTATTTACTTGTCTTATAGATTAGAGTTTATCTTGGGAGGAAACAAACCACTAAATGTGTACCTCCATGCTCTGTTTCAGTTCTTGTCTCCAGGTTCCTGCCTTGAGTTATTGCTTGACATCCTTCAATGGTAGATTGCAATCTGTATGCCAAATCACCCTTTTACCATCAAGGTGTTTTTGGTTAGTATTTCATCACAACAACAGAGACTGAGCTAGGAGTAATGATAATTGTCTACTTTATTGTATCATTGACATCTAGTGGCTTTCTAAGTGACACACTTCAGAATCTACCATTGATTCTGATTCTGGGTAGAGCCTAATAATTCACATATGTACTATATTTTAGGTGACTTGATGTTGTATAAAGACAAACTTGAAACCACTCATAAGAAGGACTTGTCTTTTATTTCCTGGTTGTAACTTTCTGTGTTTGGTATTACCCATTCACTCTCTTTCATGTCACTGGATTTATTACTTCCTCCTTCAGGGACAAATGTGGTACCAGGAGGTACTCTCCAGCCTTAAGTATTGTTCTTTTGCCTTGCTCCTCAGACTCGTGGAAATTAATATGTTAGGAAAATAATCAAGGTAAGAATAAAGTTAAAGAAGTAAACACATTTAATTAATTTTTAAAAGATTTGAGCTTTCTTTCTTTATATGTCTGTGTACATGTATGCTGTATGTTTTTGAGGATGCCTGAGGAAGTCAGAAGACAACACCTGATTTCCTGGAGCTGGAGTAGCAAGCAGTCGTGAGCCTCTAGACATGGGTGCCAGGAACCAAACTCCAGTCTTCTGTAAAAGCACCAAGTACTTCTTAACTGATGAGTCATCTCTCCAGCTCCTCCAAAATACATTGTAAAAGTTTTGATTAGTGAAAAGGTCAGACACAGGAATAGGCAATGAATGGCTTTCATGGGGACCAAAAATAGCCCAAGATAATTTGGCTATTTTCTGCAACATTCTAACTTTCTACTGTTGCTAGTTAAGTCATTTGCTCTAGAAGAGTCTTTAGCACAGGTGTGGTGATTTGAAAAAAAATGGCCTCTATAAGGAGGGGCACTATTAGGAGTTGTGGCCTTGTTGGAGGAAGTGTGTCACTGTGAGATCAGGCTTTGAGATCTCCTATGCTCAAGTCACACCCAGTGTGACACAGAGGTGCTTCTGCTGCCAGCAGATCAAGATATAGAATTCTCAGTTGCTTCTCCAGTACCATGTCTACCTGCATACCATCATGTCCTGCCATAATGATAATGGACTAAACTTTTAAAACTATAAGCCAGCCCCAATTGAATGTTTACCTTTGTAAGAGTTTGTGGTCATGGTGTCTGTTTACAACAATAGAAATCCTAACTAAGACTGGAAATTGCAACTTACATAGATGATAATGCTTTATATATTTTATTTCTCCAGAGCTCCAGAATGGTTAAAGAACAGTACTGGGGGATATTGGCTTAAAGCCTAGAAATAATATTGCTAACTAAGATAAATGGGACGAAGAGGGGTTATTTATTTATTTATTTTTGGGAGAATCTCATGTAGTAGTTCAGGTTGGCCTCTAACTTACTATATAGCTAAGGATGACCTTGAAGTCCTGCTCTTCCCTGCACTTTCAAAGTCCTAGGATTACAGGTGTTTCCACCATGCTCAATTTCCAAAAAATTTAAAAAGATTTCTCTCTCTCTCTCTCTCTCTCTCTCTCTCTCTCTCTCTCTCTCTCTCTCTCTCTCTGTACTGCCTGTGGAGGCCAGAAGCCAACACTGGATTAGTCTAGATTTGAGCTATAGGCAGTTGTGAGCTGCCCAAAGTGAGTGTTGGGAACTGAACTCAGGTCCCAGAAGAGTAGCAGTCATTCTTAACTGCTGAGCCACCTGTTCCCCTACCCCCTTTTGGTGATTCCCTTCAAATTCACTATTGTTTCCTTCTTTTCTTTCTTCTCTCATTCCTTTATCATAATAATTTTTTCTCATCTCCTTCACTGACCACTTCTTGTATCCTTCCTTCTTGTTGGTGGTCTTCTTTCCAAATTGTTTCCTACCTTATGCTTTTATGTCTTATATTTCATTACCTTTTGTAGTATGAAGTTTCTGGCTCAGACTAGTCCTAAGATCCTGACCAGCAGTCCCAAAGTAACACAAAGTTTACATTAATTTTAAGCTGATAGACCTAGGGCTCAGTCATATAACTTGCTAACTCTTAATTCTTAAACTAGCCCACGATTCTCATCTTGTTTAGCTATGCAGCTCAGTACCTTTTCTCAGCAACATTTCAACTTCTTTTCTCTGTGTCTTCGCTGGTGTCTCTCTGGCTTCTCTGCTCTGCTCTTCCTGTTCCCAGAGTTTTCTTAGTGTGGTAGCCCCACCCACACTTCCTGTCTGCCTTTGGCCAATCAGTGTTTTTTTTTTTATTAAACCACTAAGTGGGACAATTGCTTACAATACAACAGAGCATAGTCCCACTACAACCTTTTCTAGTTCCTCTACTGTCTCCCTTTAAACCTATTTTTTTCCTTCATATTTCCCCATTGACTTTCTGACTTGTTTGAATTTAAATCTAGATTCTACATTTGAGAGAAAACATATGACATTGCAATGTTTTAGGCCTCTATTGCTGTGAGAAATAGTATGACTAAAGGCAACTTGAGGAGAAAAGGGTTTATTTCATCTGACTGCTTGAAGTACACCATCCAGGGAAGTCAGCGCAGGAACTGATGTAGAAGCCTTGGGGTAGTGCTGCTTAATGGATTGCTCAGCCTATTTTTTTATACAACCCAGGACCACTGACCAGAGGTGATAGCACTCAAAGTGAGCTTGTTCTATCCATTTCAAGATCCCCCAACAAGACCACCACAGAGCCTGTATCCCATGCAAGCACAAAGGGATATTGTAATAATAAGTTTTAGCCTGGACTTTCTGGCCTAGTCCTGAGGATCAGACCCACTCACAGCACCACTTCCACTTAGCCCCAAATAATCAGACAAATGCTTATATTAATTACATACTTATTGACCTATGGATCAGGCATATGACTTGCTAACTCTTCACTCTTAAACATTCTTATCTTTTTTAACCATGCAGCTTGGTACCTTTTCTCAGAGCAGCATTTCAACTTTGTTCCTCTGTGTCTGTTGGCATCTCTGCTGGTATCTCTCTCTTTTCTCAGAGTTCTCTTAGTCTGATATTCCCTATTGGGTAATAACTTCCATGTATGGTCTGTTGAGTAAGGTATGGGAACTCAAACCCTCCATTTATGCTCTGTAAGGAAGCCCACTAAATTCAATGGTTCTCCAGAGTGAATGTTGGAAGAATTGTGCCTGGGTTTGTTGCTGGGACCTTAGGAGAGAAGGTAGACAATGCTTATGTATTCTCTTGGGAAGGGGTATTAGCAACAATCTGTAATTCTAGCATGAAGGAGGCAGAGACAAGAAGATCCCTGGAGATCACTGGACAGCTAATCTAAACAAATCAGTGAGTTGCAGGTTTATTGAGAGACCTTGTCTCAAAAAAATATGAAGGAGCTGGAGAGATGGTCTAGCAGCTAAGAGTACTGGCTGTGCTTTCAGAGGACTTGAGTTTAGTTCTCAGCACTTACATGGTAGTTCACAACCATTTGTAATTTCAGTTACAGGGGATTTGATGCCTTCTGTGTTCTTCATGGCCATTAGGTACACACAGGGTGCACAGAGATACATGAGTGTATATATATATGCATGAAATAAAATAACTATTAAGACCAATAATGTAGAGAGAGATTGAGGAAGACCCAGCACAAGACTTGACTCACAGACAATTTAAACTCATGGACATTTAATAAAAAAACCAATTGTTCAGAACCAGGTTCTCAAAAATGTACAGGCATTCCACAGCAGGGGTGGTGAAGAAATGTATTTAAGTGAGCAAGAAGGCTTGAACCTTTATCCAGCAACTGATAGATGAAGAGGTTCACTGCTAAGTACTGGGCTGAGCTTCCAGTACATTTGAGTACTAGGATGGGTGAGGAATGAAGCTGGTGGGTTAGTGGGAGGAGAAAAAGGAGGAGGAACTGTGGTTGTTACATAAAATTAAAAAGAAAATAACTTAAAATAAAAAATAAAATTATAAAAATGATAAAAAAAGAAGGATTGGAGTGAGGCCCAGTCATGACAAACATTCAGCTCTTACCCCTTCCTGCCAGTAGGCCTAGGGAGGGAGAGCCATCCTTAGTGATTCAAGATGCAAAGATGAACTAGATTGTAGCAGCAGCTAGCCTTTCTCATGGTGTTTGTGTGCAGAATTCATTTTGGATAAAGACTTCTTATATTTAAGAAAACTTTTTTTAAAGAAAGGTGTTTACATAGCTCAGGTTAGACTGGAACTTTCTATGGAGCTAAGGTAACCCTGAAATTCTGATCCTCTTACCTCTATCTCCCAAGTGATATAAGATTATAAGTATAAGCCAGACATGATGACAAATGCCTTTTGCCTTTAACCTCAGCAGTCAGGAGGCAGAGGCAGGTGGATTTCTGTGAGTTCAGGGCCAGCCTGATCTACAAATTGAGTTCCAGGCCAGTTAGGGCCACAGAATAAGATCCTGTCTCAAACCAAAACAAATCAAACTAAACCAAACCAAACCAAGTGTGCACCACCATAACTCATTTGTGTAGTGCTGGGATAGAACCCAAGGCTTCATGCATTTTAGGCAAGCACTCAACCAACTAAGCTACATCCTCAGCACTGGGAAAATACTTTTATAGTTCTTATTATACAAGGAAGTGATTCAGAGACTTGGATATGATAACAGAACTTGATAAAAAGGATATCTCAACCTCTCCTTAGAAGTTGGTCTCATCCTCAACTTAGACAACTAGCAATAATAGAGAAGGTGCCTGAACTGACCTTCCCCTGTACTCAGGTTGGTGACCACGCTAACTGTCATCATAGAGCCTTTATCCAGTAACTGATGGAAGCAGATACAGAGATTCACAGCCAAGCGCCAGGCTGAACTCTGAGAGTCCAGTGGAAAAAAGAAAAGAGGGATTATATGATGGAGAAGGGGTCAAGATCATGATGAGGAAATCTACAGGAACAACTGAACCAAGCTAGTGACAACTCACGAACTTTAGACAGCCAGCTGTGGAGCCTCATGGGACTTGACTAGGCCCTCTGCATATAGGAGACAGTTGTGTAGCTTGGTCTGTTTGAGGGGTCTCTGGCAGTGAGATCAGGATCTACTCCTGGTACATGAGATGGCTTTTTGGAGCTCATTATCTATAGTGGGACACCTTGCTCAGCCTTGATGTAGCAGGGAGGGGCTTGGTCCTGTCTCAACTGAATATACCAGGCTTTACTGAGTCCCCATGGGAGGAGTCCTTTTCCTTTCAGAGGAGGGGATGGCAAGTGGGGGGGGGAGCTGGGGGGAGTGGGAGGAGGGATGAGAGAGGAAACTTCTGTGGTTCATCTCCCTAGACCCCTTTTTCTTTTTTCCTCCCTCCCTCCCTCCTTACCCCCGCCTTTTGAGTCAAGATCTCTCTATGTAGCCCAGGCTGTCCTGGAACTCTCTCTGTAGTCCAGAACAGCCTTGAACTCACACCTTTCTTTGCTTTAATGTCCTGATTGCTGGGATTTTAGGCTTATAACACCACATCTACCTCTGTTAAAAAAATTCTATTAGTCAGAAAATAAACACAGGGTTGGAGAATGTTCAGTGGTGCTCATCCTGTGTATCAAGCCTTGGGTTCTTCAGCACTGCATGGAAATGTAAACCAAGAAAGATGAAATCAACATTAGCATTTTATTTCATTGCATTCAATATGTTCAAGCTATTCTAGTCAACATTTACTCACCATGAAATCATTACTAATATACCTTACACCTTTTTCATCTAAAATTGTGAAGTGCAGAGGATTCAGGTTTAACACATACTTCCTCTTTTCCTTCCTTTCTCTCTGGTCTCTCCTCCCCATCTATCCCTATCTTTTATTCCTTCCTTATTTATTTTTCTCATTCATTCTTTCACTACTCTGTTTTAAAAATAAGCAGACCTTTCTGCAAGAGCCTGCTCATCTCAGTGACTACATTTACTTTTGCCATAACCCCCCTCCCCTGAAAATCCATTATAACATACATAATCTCCTTATGTTACAAAAGGCTCATGAACTGCTGATAGCCAGGGGTGACATCTGAGTGGGTGGACAGAATTAGGCTCACAGGGAGATGAAAAATGGACTGGTGTAATCGCTGATAAATTGAAAAATAAGAACACTACAGGCACATCAGAATAATGGCTACTTAGGTGACAGATCTCTGCAGGAGCCAGTTTCAAATGCAACTGCTTCATTCATTTTTAGTCGTCTTCTAAGAAATGCTATACTGTAAAAAATGAGGTATTAGTTTATTGGTATGAAAGGGGGAGACATTTTCTATCATTGATCAGAAAGGCTGTATTTGACACATCAACCTCTTTGTCTCTGCTGTTTGTAGAAACCAAGGAGAAGCCTTATAATTCAGGGCTGGAGTTGTAGCTTAGCTGCTAGAATTGCCTAGCATGCATGAAGTCCAGTGTTCTATGCCCAGCACTACATCATCAATCAGGCATGGTTGTGCATGCCTGCCATCCCAGCACTCAGGAGGTAGAGACATGAAGGCATCTTTGGCTACCTAGAGAATTCCAGGCCGGCCTGGGCTATGTGAGACACAACACATATATTTCAAAAGCTACACAATTCAAGTGCATGCTCTTATTTACTTATTTTTGTGTGTGTGGACAGTGCAAGTGTGCTTGTACTATGGCACATGTATGAAGGTAAGAGGACAATTTCCAGGTGTGTGTGTGTCCTGTTCTCCTACCTTGCTGAGGTGACAAATTTCTCTTGTTATTGGTGATGCATACTCCAGGATAATGGCCTGTGAGTTACCAGGCTACTCTCTTATCTTGTCTTCCCAATTTTCAGTATGGACATCTGGGATTACAGATGTGTACTTTACACTTGGCTTTTTTTTTTTAAAAAAAAGTTGAAAATAGATTTTTTTTTCATACAATATAATGTGATTTGGATTTCTTCCCCCTCATTTCCTCCCAGGCTTGCTCTGTGTCCCCATCCTTGTAATTCTAGCCCTTCTTTAGATGACAAACAAATCAGAATAGAAACAAACAAAACAAAGAAAAAGTACCAAGAACATACACATGAGACAAAACCCACAAAACACAAAATCAGAGACAATCATGTGCAAGCCAAAAACCAGTGAGATGAAAAAAAAAATCCAAACAAAGCAATATGAGACAAAGCAGCTCCAAAAATGCCATTGAGTTCATTGTGCTGTTGCTCATAGGGCCTACCTTTAAATGTGGTTTATATACCCAGTGAGACTACATTGGCTAAATCTAATTTTCCCTTTGAAAGCAGGTATCAATTGTAAATCCATTTGATCTAAATATCTATCTCATTTTTCTTGATTGCTCTGTCTGCCTCTCTTTGTCTCTCTCTCTGTGTCTCTCTGTATGTATGTATGTGTGTGCATGTGCACACTTACTTGCATATGCACACATACACTCCCATGTTCATGTGTGTGCTCAAGTGTATGGAGGTCAAAGAGCAGCATTGAATGTCAATCCTTGGGCATTATCCACACCCTCTACCCCTTTTTGAGACAAGCTCTCTCACTATAGAGACTAGGCTAGCTGGCCAATGAGCCTTGAGGAATCTGCCTGTCTCTGCTTCTCTAGTCATGGGGATTACAAAAAACCCACTATATTTTGCTTTTTAAGCTTGGGTTCTGGGAATTGAACTCAGGTCTTCACACTCGCAAGGCACATGCTTTATTAACTGAGCCATCTTGTGTCCACTTTCTAATGCACTTAGTGTTCTTTACTTTTCCATCTCTTTCCTTAGGCGCATTTATTTTTGAGACAGGGCCTCATGTAACCCCAGGCTTCTGTCAAACTGAATATGAAGTTGAGGATGACCTTGAATTTCTGATTTTCCTATCTCCTCTTTTCCACTGCTAGAATGACAGATATATTCCACCACATCCAATTTGATGGTGGGGATTGAATCTGTGGCTTCATGCACACACACTAGGCCAACAATCTAGCAATGGAGCCATCTATATAGCTCTAGGAGCCCATTTCATAATCCCTGGGTACCTCTTGTTCTATCCACCCCCTCATTCTTGAATATACCTGATTTCTGTGGAAAATAAAGTTTAAGTTCAAGCTGACTCCTCAGCTATACTTAGAAAGAATAGTCCAAATTATGTTTTTCTTCCTTTTCATTCTTCACAATATAGTGAAAAGTTATTGAATGAGCAGCATTTTCTTCAATTTAAATTTAATAATCAGAAGAAATTCTAGGATACAATAGATATTCAAGGGGTATTTGTTGAGTGAATGAGAGCTTTTATTAGCAAAGAAATCTTCATTTCTGAGAATAAGACTGAATCTTTTTTTTTCTGGCATATCAATCAAGGTCAATTTCAATGTTTATTTGGAACATCTGTTCCTTTTGGGATTGGTGTCAGGTGTCCGAGCTGAGGCAGAGCCCAAGTCAGCAAAGCTTAAAAGCTGAGAATTGAACATCTCTTAGGCAATGTAACTGTTACCTTCAGCAAACTAAGTTACCTTTCTGATCATTATTTTACTGTGTATGAGGAGGAGCATCTAAGCTGTGATTGTGTGAGGCCTTGTTAAATCTTCACATAATATTTGTGCAACAAATGGTAGCATAACCACTTTCAGCTCCAGTTTCTGGGGATCCAATGCCCTCTTCTGGTCTCTTTGGGCAGCTGCACACACATAGCACACACACTCACACATGCACAAATAAAAATAATTTAAAGAACCTTTAAAAAATTATTGATGTTTCTAAGCAAGGAAAAATAATCCTGTTTCTGACCATCATTGGAGTTCGTCACTCTTGTCCCTGACTGTAGAGCTTGGAGACCATTAAGTATCAAGCTTCATGCAAAAGCAGTAAAAATGATGTGTAAATTCCGCATACATTTTGGTATGCATTTGGATGGAAATAAGATCATTTTAACAAATAGTGTGTAGCTCAACGAATGTAAGAACATGCTTTGGTTACCTATATTTATACTATGTCATTAAAATCTACCCATGTTCCTGGGGCCAGAGGTTATTCAGTTGTTTTCTCTTCCCACATTCCCTTCTTTTGAGACAGGATCTCTTGTAGCCCATGTTGACCTTTATTGGGATAAATAGTTGAGTATGGCCTTAAACATTAAACTTCTGACCCTTCTGCCTCTGCTTCCGGAGTACTGACATTACAGGACTCTTTCCCTCCATCCCTCCC